>PVIC010027752.1:0-23643 GCA_004025085.1 Thryonomys swinderianus
AACTCAGCAGTCCCCCTGCCTCTACCTCCCGAGTGCTGGGATTACAGGCGTGAGCCACCACACCTGGCACTGTGGGGTGTGGTACTGATTGCTGGTGGGCGTGAGTCCCCACACCCAATATCATATCATTGTATGTGGTTACTGGGATATGAGCCAGGTACCTTGTGCTTGCTAGGCAGGTGGCAGAACCACTGAGCTAAATTTCCAGCCCCCATCCATTTTTTCTTTAGCAGAAACAGTTGAAGATCCTGAACACTCTGTATCTTCCTCCTTTAACATGTAAAAGACTGTTACCTAATTTGGAGGTCAAATATGTTGATTCCTTCAGTCATCCAGCAGATATTTCCTGAAGCTCTACATGTCTGGCATACTCATAAATACTAATAATGTACGACAAGCACATTGTGACCTCTAGGAAATGCACAGTCCTTATGGGGCCAGAACCACTGCCAATATCCATGAGAATTCATTCCTGTAGAACTACCGTGCTCTTCTCTTGGGTGCCTAGCATTCTGCCTTCCCATGGTGCACCCTCCTCAGAGCCAGGGTCCAGCATGTGGGGGACTGATGAATGCAAATGAGTAAGAGAGGATGGAATTTGGCACTAAAGAGTTAGAAAATGAAGCGTCTTCCACTAGGGTTTTAAGGCATATTAGGTTTGACTCAAAAGAGAGCCTTCCCCCTCGTAAGCTACACTTGAGTAATCACTTAATTTTACTTAGTGGTTTTAGTTTATATCAGAGTCCTCGATTAATTTTTCTCAAGATGAAAGATTTCAAAATGAAGTTTTTAAAAAATTGATTGCAGGGCCGGAGGGTTAGCTCAGTGGTTCCGGCGCCTGCCTCGCAAGCGCAAGGACCTGAGTTCGATCCCCGGTAACCATATAGAATGCTGGGCATGGAGACACGCCCACCAACAATCAACACCGCATACCACCATGCCGGGTGTGGTGGCTCACGCCTGTAATCCCAGCACTCTGGAGGCAGAGACAGGAGGATTGCTGAGTTTGCGGCGGCTTGCCTGGGCACCATAGTGAGCTCAGGGCCAGCCTGAACTGCAAAGCGAGACCCTGTCTCCAAAAAAAGCAAAAAAAAAGAATTGATTGCAGGGCCCAGACAGTTAGCTCAGTGGTTCCGGCGCCTGCCTCGCAAGCGCAAGTTCCTGAGTTCGATCCCCAGTAACCACATACAATGCTGGGCGTGGAGACTCACGCCCACCAGCAATCAGTGCCACATGCCACAGTGCCGGGCGTGGTGGCTCACACCTGTAATCCCAGCACTCTGGAGGCAGAGGCAGGAGCATTGCTGAGTTCCAGGCTTGCCTTGGCTACATGGTGAGCTCAGGGCCAGCCTGAACCTCAAAGCAAGATCCTGTCTCAAAAAAAAAAAAAAGACTTACCTAACTTTAACCTTCCTGTCCTTGTCACAGCCCAGATGCTGCTGATAGCACCTCTTTCGATGTCCAGTTAGGAGACATTATCCTGACAGCAACAGATGGACTCTTTGACAACATGCCTGATTATATGATCCTTCAGGAGCTGAAAAAATTAAAGGTAATTAACTCAAAGGCTTGGAAATGTTGCTCTGCTCTAGGCAGCTGAGTTTTATTGAGTCACTTGCACTATCTATAGTTGGAAGGAACTACTTCTGATCTTTAGAAAGTAGTAGTTCTCATTCACTAAGCAATTATAAGTGGAAACATTCACAAGATCTTGAAGGGAAAGCAGCTTTTAGTAGAGCAGTGAAAATCAGAAAAGTCTAGATAAGGCTATTTCTTTTCGTATTTTTTTTTTTTAAATTTAATGGTATTGGTGGTGACTGTCTTTTCCTTGTTGTATTCTTTTTTTTTTTTGAAACAGGGTCTCACTTTGTAGTTCAGGCTGGCCCTGAGCTCACTATGTAGCCCAGGCAAGCCACAAACTCAGCAGTCCTCCTGCCTCTACCTCCCGAGTGCTGGGATGACAGGCGTGAGCCACCATGCCCGGCACTGTGGTGTGTGGTATTGATGGCTGGTGGGCGTGAGTCACCACACCCAGCATTCTATGTGGTTACCGGGATTGAACTCAGGACCTTGAGTTTGCGCTTGCGAGGCAGGTACTGGTACCACTGAGCTAAATCTCTGGCCCTCTTGTTGTATTCTTATAACATGTCCAGCAGGTACTGAGGTGGAGAAAGATAAGAAACAGCCCTGCCGGGGCCAGCCTAGGCCAACAGGCAGCTAGGAACCTAGATGCGACCTGAGCTGCCTGCAGTAGTGAAACAGTGCAGATTCTCCCATGTGGAGAGTGGCAGGAGGTGGAAACGAGGCCTTCCCCATTCTCCTGGCTTTATGAAAGTACTGACTCTGGGAAAAATCAGGGCTTTTTGCCGAACCACTGACCTTGGGTTTCTTCACCTGTTCAAGCAATGATTTATTTCCTCATGTATAAAATGGGGAATAACAAAGGTCATAGAGGGTTGCAGAAAGGAGCAACCAAGACCGTGGGAAGGGGACCTTTAGCACCTTGCCTTGTGCTTCTGTGCATTGAAGCCTGTGTCCTGCGTGGTAACAGTGGTGAGCACATTACTCCTGCCCTTGTAGGGCACACGTTCTGAACAGGGATGTGAATGCATGACAGGTATTGATGGCAGGTACAAAAAATAAGGGGAGCAAAGGAATAGAGACTACAGGCACTGCTACTTTAGACAGATTGCCAAGGGAAGGCTTCTTCTTAGATGAGATGATGTTGAAGCAGAGACTTTTTAGACTAAAATGATCCAGAACTTTGAATGTCCAAACAAAAATGAGCCTCATTGTCCCATCCCTGTCTTAGAGATGAGGAACTTGAAGCAGCAAGAACAAGGGTATGGCTCAAAGTTATATAGCCAGACAGGAGTGATCATGGTAGAGAATCCTAAGGTATTTTCAAGAGGAAAAGTGGTGAGTTGGGAAGCAAACAGTGGTTGGCCAGGGCACGTTCCCGAGGAAACTCGAAGTCATCCTGAAAATTTAGAGGCCAACTTCTCAGTCCATCCCATTTTAACAAGAATATCTGTCGGGTGTAGTGGCTTAAGCCTGTCATCCCAGCACTCGGGAGGCAGAGACAGGAGAATTGCTCTGAATTTGAGGCCTGCCTGGGCTACATAGTGAACTCTGGGCCAGCCTGAACTACAAACTGAGACCCTGTCTCAAAAAAAATAAAAAAGAATATCTTCAAGATTTCAAATAGAAAAGAAAGAAACCTAAGACTTCAGAGGCCAAGGGCATTGTGCCTTCTGATCAAGGTGCAGTCAGTGGTTTTGTTGCTCATTAGTCACAGCCTTAGTGTTAAATGCTCCTCTAATTAGAACAGAGCTTCAGAGTAGATGTGTTAGATACAATGCTACCGCCTGAAAAAGTAGGCTCTGCAAGTACACATGCTTGCAGAAGTCATTTGAGGCATTATAGTAAAAATAACCCTCACTCTCTTCTCTTAGAATTCAAATTATGAGAGTATACAACAGACCGCAAGAAGCATTGCTGAGCAAGCTCATGAGCTGGCCTATGACCCGAATTATATGTCACCTTTTGCACAGTTTGCATGTGACAACGGATTGAATGTGAGAGGTAAGAATTCTCTGGGAAGGTCACCGGAACTAAACAGGGACATAGCAGAGCGGGAGCATTCTGAGCTCCCAGTGAGACTGCAGGTGTCTTCTCCCAGGTTGGAGACAGGCCTGTGAACAAGGTCAGGAGAGCGGGCTGGTGTTGGCATGTGTCTTCCCACGGAGGATGCCCTTCAGAGCTCGACTCCGTTGGCTGCAGAGGAGGTGGAACCTGGAGATTTTGTTGCTGCCACTGCAGTGTTTGGACCTGAGCCCTTAGAGGCCCCCAAGCCCTGCCAGGAGGCCTGCACATTCCTAACAGTTTAACTTTCTGCCCTTCACGTGTCTGACATTTTGCTTCTCCCTTCCCCTGGCTCTGTGGGACTCGTTGACAGTATTTGTCTGCCAAATTGCCGCAGCAGATTTTGAAAAGGAAAGCAATGTGAAACTGCCCTTGACTAAAGAGTCCTTCTGTCTGCTGCGTGGTGTGAGTTTGGGAGCCCGCCAGTCTCATCGACATGTTGGTGCTAGCATCTTAGAACTAGTAGGCTTGGTCAGGTTCTTGCCGACGTAATATTATGACATGTAGAGCATTTCTTACCCTCTAGGAAATGTTAAAATAGAAAAAAACATGCCATAGCTGTTTGGCAGATTAGAATACAAGGCTATTCCTAGTTTCAAAACATTGGATATGTTTGTCCAAATTAGGATTGTGGTAGAGGCATGTAACTTTCTCATTGAAAGCTGAAGTTATCTTAACAGATTGCATCTCTCCTGTGATAGATGTAAACAGAGGATGTAGTAGCCATTTTCAGAGTTCCTATTGTAAAGGAGCAGGAAAAATTTTTTTTACATGAAAATTCGCGGTGTTTAGCATTTAAAACTATCAAGTGCGTTTTTCTTTTTCTTTTCTTTTTTTTTTTCCTGCTAGGTTATATTGACAAACCAAATCTCCTGAAATGCAAGCATTTGTCTCTAATACTTACTTAGGCCCACTTTTTTGACTGACTTTTCCTTTTAAGTAAACTGATAGGTCTTCCCTTCTGTTTCAGGTGGAAAGCCAGATGACATCACTGTCCTTCTCTCAATAGTGGCAGAGTATACAGACTGACTCGCCCAGCTGTCCACTCCTGCCTTCCCTCATCATCCCAGTCGTCCCTGCCATGTGTGCTGATCCTGCTGGCAGGACCATGTTTCTTTGCCACTGATCTCAATGGCCAGTGATGTAAGCCTTTTGCCTGTCTTTTTGAGACCCGTTGAGATCTTTGTTGAGAACCACTACTATCATTCACTAGCTTGTATCTGCCAGCCACAACTGAAGAGGTACAAGATTTGAAGATTGGCCTTCATTTCTCATGGAGATTTTCAAAGCCTGTTACTTTTCAAAGGCTATTACTTTTCAAAAGCAGTTGAAGTACTGAAAATGAGTAATGTTGATAAAGTGAATTCAGAATTACAGTGTGTTAAAGGGATTTTAAAAGTCTAACACAAATCATATGTAATGATATGTCTACTAAAAAACATACATCATTCATCACAAGAAACGTTACACATATAACCCACAGGCGTTGTCTTTGTTATGATGATTGGGTGTGGCATTATGTTTTCATTGTAAACTCCTATTTTCCAGGAGTTTATAATTCTGCTCTAAAAGTGCTCTGGGCTATGAAACTTTTGACACCCCCCCCCCAGAGCTTTTTAGTTATAAATTGGAAGAAAACTTAATTTTAGTTTTATGGCTGCAAATGTTCTGTGCTTTTAAGAAGATGCTTGTGTTCCTGTGATTAAAGTTTTGGCAGTTTATTGATTAATCCACATCACAGGTTGGTGGCTTGATCTATAGGAAGGAGTGAGGAACAAGACACCTTATGAAAAATTTTTCATGGAAAAAAATTTTTTTTCATGGAAATACTACTCAAGGTTACAGAACCTCCTCAAAGCCTAGAATTTATTATTACAGCTAAAACTTTTCCTTGCTGTCTGAAAGGATGCCCTAGATGGGATCTCGAGGTCCCCAGGCCTGATGGGTTGAGAATAAGACAGCTTAGCTGGGAAGTTGACTGGCTTTGATGGTCTGCTGCCCATTATGCCCTCTGACCTTCCCTTAGCAGCCCTGCTTTCCTAGAACATGCACCATATTCACTGCAGCCACCTGGCAGGCGCACAGTACAGAGTGCAGTGGCCACCATGCCAAGCCCATGAGGAAAACTAGTGATGATCTGATATGGCAATTACCCCAGGCCGAAACGAGGGGTTTCTGAATCACGCTTAATGTTTACAGTTTCTGAATAGCCATTTGCAGTGTATAGTTTCCTTATAAAACTATCCCGCATTCAGTTTCCCGCAAGTTCAAACTTATTTTTAAGGTTTGTGTACAAGTTGACTGCTGTAAAGATATATATTTTTGGGTCAGTTTTTTCCTTCATTAACTTGGTGGTAGGAAAAAAAAAAAAAAATATATATATATATATATATACTTAGAAACCCTTAAATTAAAGCCATGTTTTCTATATGAGTCAGGTAACATTGGTGTATAGATGAGAATGCAATTAAACCTGATGAGCATCTACTTGAGGAGAACACAGAAAGTCTTTTCTCTAAAGAAGATACTGACTCCCTGGTTTATTGCATTAAAACTTATGTTTGAGGTTACCTCAACTTGTTTTAAAAGATTTTGTTTTGTGAAATTGTACTGTATATTTGAATAACTGTTGAGCTTTTGTTTTATTTAAAATTGTTTAACATGTACCATGTACATGTCATTACTATATTTCAATGCATCATGCTTGTAACAGGCATTTCATTTATAATAAGAATGAGTTATTCATTTGTAAGCCGTTCAGTAATTTATCTACTATTCCTAAATTGGCATAATGTTAGTTACCTATTTTGAATCACCTTTAATGACATGTCAGAATGCCTTAACTACCCTAACTTGACAAAACCAAACTCTTTGGTAGTGGAGGTAGGGGGTGGGGTTGGGGGTGGAGGAAGAAGGTTTCAGTAAGGAGAAATCAACACGAAGTGCGAGTGGCAAGTGGTGTGGGGTATTTATTTTGCACGAACTATTTGCAGTCTCCGTGTATTTAAATAAGTAGAGAAAGTTGCATCCAGAAAGGGTTCATTAAATGGAATACATTATACTAGGACTGGTGACTTCAGCTCTAGATCTGTAATTATTTTTGTTCAGAGGTACATAGCCTTATGATCTGGATATATTTTGCATTAATTTTACAATGCCTACATTTAATTCCTGGTAAGAGCAATGCTGGTCAGGTTATTGGCTTTTTTGCTCTCCTATAGCCCATCAAACAATCTTTGTGACATGAAGCTAAATTGGTGGTGTTTTGCAGACTCATTTAATCAACTTACTTTTTGAGAAATGATAGCAATCAACAATGTGGTTGTTTCAGTGACACTGAAAATAATGGGACAAGAACTGAGTTCCACAGTGGAATTGACTTTGGACCAGGACTATAGGTTAGTGACATAAAATTTACTACTTTCTTCTTTCTGTTCTTATTGTGTTATGCACTTAATTTCATAACTTGCCAGGGGGCAGGCAGAGTGCTGCTTAGTAAGTAACTCTCCTCCTTCAGGGTCAGAGGCTGTACTGGACCCAGGATAGAATTTTCCAAGCCACACACCCAAGCATCTGTGGTGTGATTGAGCTGTACCACTTGGGTCTAATTCTGAACCTGGTGTGTGTGTGTGTGTGCGTGTGTGCGTGTGTGCATATGTGTGTGTGTGTGCGCGCGCGCATTGTATTTTAAATCAAGCAGTGTAAACATATACATTTGGCTCATGTAATAGAGTTTTATAGCAGAGGAGAAAATTTGGATTTCTAATTTACAAATGACAAATTATTTATCCCTCTCTGGATGCACCAAAGACCAGTAAAGTTTATAGCTTTTCCATCTATATTTATAAAGCAATACTGTATTATAAAAATCAATATTTTTATCACATGCTTGAAATTTTTATTTTGTTCTGTTTTAAAATGTGCACTCTAAACATATCAGAACCTTATTTCTTCCTATGAACTTAAGCTGCCTGCGCACAAAAAAAAAAAAAAATTTACCAAATGGAGATGCAGTATAGAGAGTCCATAGGGTCTTACAAAACAAAAGAAGGAATGAGGGGAAAACAAGTTGTTTGTCCTGAATTACTGTACTGTACTTGTGTGACACAGTTGGTGGGTACTGACACACAGAACCATTCCGTATGTGTCTGTCTGGGGATTGAACTGCGTCTAGGGCAGAAACTCGGTCTGGAGCTTTGCAAGCTGGGAGGGCATCTTTGCCTGCTGGCCACAGGTGTTCTAGATAGAGTAGCCCATAGGTGGACATCACTTCTGGTACCCACAACCTACTACATCAAGTAACAAGGCAGGAGTTGTGAGAAGTTACTGAGTCTGTTTTAAGGGTTTTGGAAATGGTCAACAGGACTGGCTACAATTGTAAATGTACTTTCAGAGAAGTTCATGGTTCCTTAATCACCTTATTAGAGTTAGCTTAAGAAGCTAAGCACTCAGTTAACAGCACTCAGTTCTCTAGAAACTGAGTCACATTTTTGCATTTAGCCAAGTATTCCATGCCAAAAAAAAAAATCTGCTTATAAAATAAAACATGAAGCGGAAAACATTTGGATTATGTTTTAAAAACAAATTTGTTGTAAAATTGAACTTCTCAACTAAAACCGGTATCCATGTCAAAATTTAACTGTTAGCAGGTAGTTTTGGTAAAGATGGCTACATAATGATGCAAATCTGAATCTGTATGTACTAATGAGCTGCTTTTTTCTGTTGAGACTATCATTATTTGTCTTACCCATGAGGCAATTACCTGAATTGGACGTCAGAAATATAACTTATGCAGGAATAGTTCTGTAAATACATTTAAATAAACTGTAAAGGTATTTAATAAATATAGTATTTATACTAATTTTGTGTACTTGTTTTGATTTTAGTAATAACTAAAAAATCAGCCCTTGCAATTGAATTTGTTAGTTTCTGTCAAGTCAGTACATTAACCGGCCAATGACTCTGTATTTCATAGCTGTCATTTTCTGTCCTCTATTATTGTTATTATTATTCTTTCTTTTGAGACAGGGTCTCGCTTTGTAGTTCAGGCTGGTCCTGAGCTCATTATGTAGCCCAGGCAAGCTTCGAACTCAGTAATCCTCCTGCCTCTGCCTCCCAAGTGCTAGGATTACAGACTTGAGCCACCAGGCCCGGCACTGTGCTATGTGGTATTGATTGGTGGTGGGCGTGAGTCACCACACCTGGTATTGTTGTATGTGGTTACTGGAGATCAAACCAGGGACCTTGCACTTGCTAGGCAGGTGCTGGAACCAATGAGCTAAATCTCTGGCCCTGTCCTTCATTATTTTAACTGCCTTAGCTTTCTCACCAGCTGTTTTATATCATCAGTTTCCTCAAAAATTCATCAAAATGGATTGTTAATTGTGAAATACAGAAGTTTTCCCCGGTGAGGTTTTGTCCTTTCCTAACACCACAAAAGGAAGCTACTAAACTGATAGGTTTGCATTACAATGCAGAGTGCTTACAGTTGAGCACTGTAACTGTTTCTCACGGACTAGTACTGCACCAGGTGACTGCTGAGGATCATGCCTGCCCAGCCAAGCTGCCCCCGTGTTTCCATGGTGCACTGAACACTTCATCCTCAGCAAGGACTCCTGAACTTAATACATGTTCACTGCATTCATCTGCATTTATTAGAAATATTAGAAATTCAGTGTTAATCACCAGTGTAAACTCAAGCCATGTATGTTAGGCTGACAGTGTGAAAGAACGTAGTCGAAATTATGTGGGCATTGCCAGTTTCCACAAATAGCATAGTAAAAGCCCATTTCCATTCACTTGAACATCTTGGGATGAACTTGAGTTTTTAGTAGGTTACTGTGGGTAGGTATGACTCACTACTGAGCTATAGGAGCCAAATTCATCCTGGTTAGTTCACAGTTCTAGGGAATATTAATGCACACAGCCACCTTTTAAAGCTGCTTATACAATCTCCAGCACAATTGCTTGCCAGTTAACACCTCCTGTGGTTTGATGGCTTCTCGAAGACCTAGCAATAAAAAAGCTCATTCGTTGCACTATAAACAGGTTTGAGGGAGGGAGCTATTATGTAACTGTTACTGTGCCAGGTTTTTTTAGTCTGTTTGTACAGGTAAGAAGCTAATTCTCAACAGAGAACAGAGACATTCGTCTTCCACCTCACCCCACTCCAAACCCAGGCTCTCTGAGTAGAGGTTGGTCCATAGGAACCTTTAAATCCTTTTCTGAATCACACTGCAAAGTAAAAAAATCTTAAAACAAGAAAAATTGGAGGCTAGGAAATAAAATTCCTTATACTAAGACTGAGTTGAGTGTGGTGGCACAGCTGGTTATTCCAGCACTCGGGGAAGCTGAGGCAGTAGGGTCACAAATTCAAGCCCAGAATGGACAGTTTAATAACTTTGTGAGGCTCTATCTCAAAACAACAACAACAACAACAACAAAAAAAAAACAGTACAGGGATATAGCTCAGTACAAAAGCCCTGGGTGCAGTTCCAGTACCAAAAAAAAAAATGTCTAAAGTGATCATTTTATTTTTTCCTTTTTTCCAAGGGTTACTTTATTTAAGTAGTTATTTTTTAAAGGAACCAGAGTTGTATCATTCCATGAGAAAGGGTTGCATAACTTTGCTATTTCTGAAAGTACTAAAATCCAAATGTTTGCAAGTACAGAAGATAACCTGACTAATCACAAAATTATTTCAGGCCATTCCGATCCTCTCCAAAAGGCTGCCAAAGATTTCCTTTTATAATACTGGCAGAGAGCTGAAGGCTCCAGAGTGAACATGTGCTCAGTCGAAGAACTCTAATAGGCCTTTTTCCTACACTGAAAACTCCTGCCTCCAAGGAACATAATAATTTAAAACAAATTCTACACACTTGACAAGCAGCTATTTCTAGATTTGAGTCATGTGCAAGATGATGTCGTTTAGAGAAGCCGCGACTCTTCCTCCGTGTCAGGGAATTCCAGACAGTGTCCTACACACTAAGTGTGAAAATCTGCTTGCAGTGCCAGCGGGTCAGTCGTCTTCACTGTCACTTGCCATGGCCAGACTGGCAAAAGGGTGGTTGAGGTATTCTTGCTGATCAGAAGAAACTGCTCCGAAGAACATGGAAGAAAACTAGAGGAGAGAAAATAACTGCTGTTTATTGCCAAGTGGAAGTTTGTCCAGTAAAGCTGCGCTTGACAGCTCTCTCTTGGACATGTAGCCAAAGTGGTTCCCTGGCTTTTCTGGTGATGGTTCATGGGTCGCCCATAACCTTTGTGACTGGCCCCGCACATTCAAAACCAGACTTCGCTGACCTCAGAGGCCCAAGACAGCGTGGTGACGATGATCTGCCGACCCCTCCTGGAGCCACGGAACGCCAGGCCTGTGAGGGAGTCCAGGGGGCTGAGCGTCTCAAGTTCCCCCCCGGGGCAAAGCCCTTCCTTCCCCCTGCGCCGGCACCAGGCCCCTCTGGACTGCTCCTCTGCTCCACGGAGCGTCAGCGTTTCCAATGCTTGTGTCTCTTACCCGAATACAGACAACATGGCCTCGGCCGGCTCCTCCGGCTGCTGCCAAGGCTGTACCGTGGCGCTGTCTGCGTGCATCATCTGTCGGGGTCTGAAACTGCTCTCACTGTGGGGACCCCATTCTCAGCACGAGTGCTGTCTTCAGCCTTCACCCTGCTTGACTCAGGCTTCCTGCTGTGCTGCCCACCCCTGGCCGTCCAGCTGCGGGCTCGCTCGCCTCCTTTCCCCCTCCGCTTGATTTCTGGGGCCTGATGAGCCTTTGTTGTGGGGGTGAGGCTGCTGCGGGAGGAGCTGGGCAGCATTGCCAGTGTCTCCCTCTAGATGCTGGTAGTTGTGACTTCCAGTGGCTAAGATACTGCCAAGGTCCCCTGGGGGACAGTCACCCCTGGTTGGGAGCCATGGCTTTAGATGATGGCAGACCTCTCCGACACTGAAATTATCTTCGCCTGTGTATTCCGCTATCTACTTGAGTTCTACCACCTGACATACCAAAACAAATCATGCCTTTATAAGCCTTGTACCAGCTTCCCTAAACCTAAGTCGCCCCTGGTACCTCCCTTCTTCCTTAACTCCCAGAACCTGCACCACCAAACCCGGGAGTTTTCCTCCCCGAGTTAGTTGTTCCACTACTTCTCTCAACCACTCGTTTGAGGAGTCTCCGCCTCTCAGATGCTGCACCTGAGACACCGTTTTTGCCTCACTGTACCCTATTTTTCACATATATAAAGTTATCTTGTAAATACCCAACTGTCAGCCTTGTCTATTAAAATGCTTCCAATACCCTAAAGACTAAGGTACTTTACATAGCCGTTGACACAGCTTATAGGAGTCCAGGTGTGACTTGGTTTCACCCTGTGCCATGTTCCCTGATCTGCTCTCCAGCCACCCTGCAGATCCTTAAAACCAGCACACACCCCACCACAGGCCCTTTTCGTGTCCCCCAGCCTCCCCATACACTTACTTTGCTCTCCTTTCCAGCTCAGCTCAAACATCAGCTGTTTCTTTTTGGGGGGGTGGGGGGGTTGGTACCAGAGATCAGACTCGTGACATTGTGCTTTCGAGGCAGGAGCCAGAAGCATGGAGCTAAATCCTGGCCCTCAAACACCACTTTTAAAAGAAAAGACTCTGACCTCCTGGGTCAGCTCCTTCTGCACCTTACATCGTCTCAGGGTACCCAGAACTTTTCTTTCATTGAATTTATCACAGGGTTTTTTTTTTAAAAAGTACCATATTCCTAGGTATGTAACTTTTATATCTATACCCTAGTCCCTATGCCCTATTTTTTTCCCTCTAGTCTTTACCCTGATTCGGGGTAAGACCCTACGTAGTTCACACCCCACAGTACCTGGCGGTTCTCCCAGGACACACGGCCCCCTGCAAACACCTGCGGGAGCCGCACCGCGGCGGGAATGAGTGCACGGCAGCCCTGTTTCTAGGGCTTCCTCACTACCTCAGGTGCGGCTCGAGGGCAGCAGTTCTGACAGCAGCTGCGGACCTCAGGGCCAGACGGAGAACCAAGTTACCAGGGATGGCGACTGCCTGTGAAGACGTCACACAGCGAGGGAAGCTGAGGTAGCGAGTGGGAAGCAGCCCGTGGGACGAGTCAGGCAGGCCGTTTGGTGCTGAGATGTGGACGCGCAGGAAAAAGCTCTAAGGAAGCAACGTGAACAGAATTAACTGGCGCAGAAGGTGGAAGGATGGGCACCGGGAGCCAAAGCGTGCAGGGGCCCTAGAAGCTGCAAAGGGCAAGAAAACGGCCTGACAGGCCCACGGTGGTGCCAGCACCTTCATTTCAGCCCAGTGATGACCATTTCAAACCTGTGACCTTCAGAACTATAGGATGTAACACCTGCGTTGTCTCAAACTGCAAAACTGGTGGTAAGTCAGGCCTGGTGCCATATACCTGTAACCCCAGAACCCGAGGCAGGAGAAGCGTGAGTTCAGGCCAGCTAGGCCTACAGGAAGAGATCCCACCTCGAAAAAAGAAAGAAAAACAATGCTGTGTTGTGGGAGCCACTGGAAGCTAATACACCAGCTCTAAGCACAGCCCAAGGCACAGTGTCAAGGCCTCTCGGTCTAATCTTGGCAGAGGTCAAGTCCTGTGGCCGGAGACGGCTGGAAAGCGCTTGTGCCGCTGAACGTGTATGGCACGTGCACAGGGTTCTGTGAGTCTAGAAAGCTAAGCTCTACTGTGGTCTCAGAGCTGCTGAGTTTGCTCCTGGCTTAGGCCGAGTGCCATTGCTATGCCCTTGTTTCCATCCTTTCTGTGGCCCTGTCTAGAGTGGGGCAAATGGAGTCCTCCTCCGGGTCTGTCTTCTAGCGAAGAAAACTTGACAGCATTCAGGAAACTGGAAAGGACCTCACGTCCAATGTGAAATGAGCAGAAGACAAAGTACCAAAATATTTTTAAAATAATTCACATTATTTCTCGATGTTAGTGGCTCTTGGAGCTATGTACTAACTTCTTGTTTAAACCCAATCAAAATTGGAACAGAAGCCACTGGGCCATCATTTTGCATGTAGTGATACTCTGTCATGGTTTACTCCCTTAAAGTGCATGATTTCAATTTGGAATGGGTGGGTTTTTAAATCTTTTTCTTAGGAACCAGGTGCATGCCTGTAATCTCAGCTACTCAAGGGGCAGAGGCAAGATAATTGCAAGCTAGAAGCCAGCCTGGGCAACTTGGCAAGACTCTTATCTCAGAATCAATAAAAAGGGCTGGAGGGCCGGAGGGTTAGCTCAGCGGTTCCGGCGCCTGCCTCACAAGCGCAAGGTCCTGAGTTCGATCCCTGGTAACCACATACAATGCTGGGCGTGGTGACTCGCGCCCACCAGCAATCAGTACTACATACCACAGTGCCGGGCGTGGTGACTCACGCCTGTCATCCCAGCACTCGGGGAGGCAGAGACAGGAGGATTGCCTGGGCTACATAGTGAGCCCAGAGCCAGCCTGAACTACAAAGTGAGACCCTGTCTCAAAAAAAAAAAAAAATAGATAAGGAAAGGGACTAGGGATATAGTGCAATGGGACAGCGCCTGCCTGGCAAGCACGAGGTCCTGAGTTCAATCCTGGGAAACACATAAAAAAAGAATAGCCAGGAAAAAACCTGATAAAATTCAGAGGGGGATGGACACATCCTACCAGACACAGAAACATACTCAGAAGCCACCTAATGAAGTGTGGCCCTGGCACATGCAGAGACCAGCAGGTTAGCAGAATAGTGAGTCCAGAGACAGAAGTCCAGAACGGGAGGAACTTCATACACGATGGAGGACGCAGCAGATCATAGAGCAAGGGCGTACTTCCCAGGTTGACCTGAGCTGGGCCCACAGCCATTCTGGGGCAAAATGAAACTAGATGCATACCTCACACCGGGCTCCTGGCTCTGTGTGTAAATATAAAAGGATGAAATCAGCTGGGCGCGGTGATGGCACAGCTATGGCCTATTCACTTCAACTGCCTCCACAAGGCAGAGGCAGGAGGATGAGAATTTCAAGCCCAGCAATTAGCAGTTTAGCAAGTTCTGGTCTAAAAAGAAAGAAAAGCCTGAGGATGCACCTCAGTGCTAGGGCCCAGCATCCCCCAAGATCCTGGGTTCAATCACAGTACCACAAATAAGTAAATTTTTAAAAAAATTCTTTTTAGCCAGTATCTTGCTTTGTAGTCCAGGCTGGCCTTGTCCTCCAGCTGACCCTCCTGCTTTAGCCTCTTGAGTCCTGGGATTACAGGCATGGCCACCAGGCCCGGGGTAAATTAAAATCTTACACATTTCAGAAGGAAATGAGTGAATTCTTTAACTCTTATGTACAGAAAAACTATTTAATGACTGATTTAAACTCTTTTGACTTTTGTTTTAGAGATCTTTTGTTTCATTTCATTTTTGTTTTTTGAGACAGGGTATCACCATGAGTTCAGGTTGGGTTTGAGCTCAGTATGTAGTCCAGGCTGACCTTGAACTCAGTGATTGTCCTGCCTCAGCCTTCCAAGTGCTAGAATTACAGACCTGTACCACCATGCCTAATTCACTTTTTTTTTTTTTTTTTGAGACAGGGTCTCGCTTTGTAGTCAGGCTGGCCCTGGGCTCACTATGTTGCCCAAGCAAACCTCGAACTCAGCAATCCTCCTGCCTCTGCCTCCCGAGTGCCGGGATGACAGGCGCGAGCCACAAGGCTCAGCATTGTGGGGTGTGGTACTGATAGCGGGTGGGTATGAGCCACCACGCCCAATACCATAGCATTGTATGTGATTACCGGGATTGAACCAGGGACCTTGCGTTTGCTAGGCAAGTGGCAGAACCACTGAGCTAAATCTCCGGCCCCTGATTCACTTTCTTAATTTATAAGTTTGACTACATAAAATGAAAAAATATTTCCTGGCAAACCTTAAAATACAACTGACTAGGAAAATGGGTGCACCACATATCAAAGAGAGATGACTAATAGAAACAGTAGAAAAGTGGAAAGAGATGTAAATAAACAATTCACAAAAATTACAGTATGGGATTTAAAGACATAGAAACAGATCCTCAAGCTCGTAATTTAAAGAAATGTAAATGAAAACCACACGAAACACTATTATTTCTCAACTACCAGTTTGGTAAAACCTCTGCTGCAGTCCAGCCTGCGTGCTGTCGGCCGGAGCGTGGGCACAGGCGATGCCCTCCACTGCGGCAGGGCGGCCGGGACGAGGGCCTGGGCTGCGCTGCCCGGTGGAAGTATGGACTTATTTGAAATAAAAAGTTAAACCAATAGAGTGGCCACATTGGCATCGCGCTGGCGATGGCTTTTTCAGGCCCCTGCGTGGGCTGCGCAGGGAGCCCCCGCTCCTCGGGCTGAGGCTGTGCCTCGCGGCCGTCCCTCCTGTGCTTTCCTATCCGCGGGGAACCCGCCCGCTGTTCCTGGCGCGGGCGGCGATCATTAAACACCCGCGAGCGCCTCTGCCGAGGAGTTCAGCGCAGTCTCGCAGGAGAAGCGGACGGGGTGAAGGACTCCGGAAGCGGCAGAGTCACGCAGAGTCAGTGAGGCGGACTTGATGAATCTTCACAAGTCGGCTGTGAAGGGGTCACTGATGAGGAAACTGAGGCAAGTGTCAGTGACCTATCCAGCTACACAGCCAGGAAGTGCCAAGAGAGAAGTTGGGGACCCCCCTCCCCCCCGAGAAGCTGCTGGAGCAGCGGAAGGCTGCTGGGCCCCACTGGTCGGGGGGCGGGGGCAAAGCAAGGACAGGGCAACACCTTCTGGGATGGAGTTCTTGTGTTGCTGCAGCGAGGCAAGTAATTCCATTCAAAAACAGAACCACCTTCTTAGAATTTAACAATATAATGGAACATCTGGAGAAAAGAGAGCTGCGGAGGTTCACACGGAGGTTACAATTCAAAGTATCCCTTTCCCTAGTGAGAAAATGAGCAACCTCAGTTACAGGGACCTCAGGCAGCAGGAAGAGGATTTCTTTCTCGTCTGAAAAAGCAAGCACACTGCGTGCGTGACCCAAGAGAATTATTTGAGACCATAGTACACTAGCTACGTTCAGAAATAGTCCTGTTTAACAGTCATAGCTCACTCGAGACAGGCGATCCAAATCTCTACATTTTGTATGATAGTCTATAAATCATACTTCTGAGACTAGCTGTATCTACCCCACTCCAACCCGTCAAAAGGTCAGGTAGGGCTGGGGTGCAGCTCAGTGGCACAGCATGCGCTTGGCACGCGTGAGGCACTGGATCAATGTTCAGCACCAACAAAAAAGAAAGAATAAATTATTACTTTTCCAGAGACGGTCAGTGAGTGAGGGCCAGACGATGGCGAAGGAGGCTAGTGGGGCATGCCAACAGGGATGCAGTCACACCTCAGCGTCTTCCTCTTACCTTCCTGTGGCAGAAAGAGTTGTCCTCGTCTCCCGGGTGTGCGACACTGCTTCGGGGCGCCTCACGGAGGCCGTCCGGGTTGGCCCTCTTCGGCTGGGGGCTGCCTCGGTCGCCTGCTGCTGAGGTCTTCGTGGGAGCCTCCTGAGGACACAGTCTTTTGGGTACTGTTTTTCTTGAGATACACTCTGGGGCCGGCTGCGTTCCCCTTTGGCCAGCCTTTGAATCAGACTGTTGCCAATCTGATCTGAAGTATTGACAGGGATGAAACAAAGGAGCTGTTTACTTTGAAATTTTTTTTTTTTTTTTTTTTTTTGCTTTTTTGAGACAGGGTCTCGTGTTGTAGTTCAGGCTGGCCCTGAGCTCACTATGGTGCCCAGGCAAGCCGCCGCGAACTCAGCAATCCTCCTGTCTCTGCCTCCCGAGTGCTGGGATGACAGGCGTGAGCCACCACGTCCGGCATTGTGGTATGCGGTGTTGATTGTTGGTGGGTGTGAGTCTCCACGCCCTGCATTGTATGTGGTTACCGGGGATGGAACTCAGGACCTTGCGCTTGCGAGGCAGGCGCCGGAACCAGTGAGCTAATCCTCCGGCCCTGAAATGTATTTTTTAAATCATTTAACTAATAGAAAAACATAGAATGGCAATGATAATAGTACTGATGTAGGAAATGTACTGAAATAATACTGAATGAATTGTTGAAAATTCAGATTTGTGTATATGACAGTTTAAATAGTCCCTTGGCAGATTCAGATCGTTCAGTAAAGTAACTCAGTGAACATGCAACAGATATGTAATTTGGGAGTAGGATCAAGTGAGAAAAAAAGCTAAACAAATCACTAGACAGCTGTATGATAAAGTTTTATGAGGTCATTAAAACTTACGTCTTTAAGTCAAAAATCTGATACTGAAACAGCCCACAGTGTATTTTACAGGGCAAACCAGGATATAAAGTGACATGGGATCCCAATTTTTGCCTTTTTTATTTTTATTATTTGTGTGTGTGTGTGTGTGTGTGTGTGTGTGTGTGTGATACCGAAGAGGAAAGCCAGGTTTTAGGTGTGCCAGGTAAGCACTCTACTCCTGAGCTATACCCGCAGAGCTTTTATTCTATTTATTTTATTTTCAGAGAGAGTCTCACTAAGTTGCTCAAGGCCTCAAACTTGCAACCCTCCTGCCTTAAGCTCCAGAATAGGTGGGACTGTGGGTATGCACCACCATGCCCAGCTCCAATGCTGTTTTCAAATGTAGGCATATGTGAAATAAAATTTAAAAAACAGTGAGCTAAAATGTGTATAGCAGTTATTTCTAGGTGATGCAATTATGTATGGGTTTTCTTTTCTTTTCTTTTTTTTTTTTTGAGACAGGGTCTTGCTTTGTAGTTCAGGCTGGTTCTGAGCTCACTATGTAGCCCAGGCAAGCCTGGAACTCAGCAATCCTCCTGCCTCTGCCTCCCGAGTGCTGGGATTACAGGTGTGAACCACCACGCCTGGCACTGTGGTATGTGGTATTGATTGCTGGTGGGCGTGAGTCTCCACGCCCAGCATTGTATGTGGTCACCGGCATCGAACTCAGGACCTTGCGCTTGCGAGGCAGGCGCCGGAACCACTGAGCTAAATCTCCAGCCTGGGTTTTATTTTCTTCTTTGTGCTTTTCTGAATTTCCAACTTTCCCACAGTAACTTCACATAACTTTACAATAAAACTTACCTTCCCCCCACAATTATTAAGAATAAAGAAAGAGAACCAATGGCTGTTTTAAGTCTGAGAAAGAGTTCTAGGTAATGAACACAAGCTTTCCCGTGAAACTTAACACTATCACTCTTAAAAAAACAACTGAAAAGTGAAAATGAGGTTGAGTCATAACAAACATAGACCAGATTATCCTGTTAGATTCTAGCTAGAAGAGAAAAAGCAAATATCTGCTACAAGGCCCTGAAGTTTTTATGTTACAGTTTGGTTTCCACAGCTCTTTTAGATTAGTCAAAATTTCTGAAATGCTTTATTCATCAGTTATTTCCTAAGTGAAAGCCACTGGAATGTCTTACAAGGAGGTGGCAGTGGCTTTCCCAGCCAATAACAAAGTGTTTACCTTTTGCCTTACCTTTTTCCTGCTTGGGAAAGATACAGTGATTGTGGCAAACAGGCCCTGCTTGAGTGAGTAGCCAAAATGAAGTTGGCTTCCACTAGCATATCAACAACGCTCACAGCCATGGGTCTAAGGGGGCAAAGTCAGAGCAGAAGTGACACTCATTTTCTGATGCACATTAGGGTCACCTTGTCATCTTAGGAAATGATACATTATTATGAAGTAAAAAGGAATGGTACAAGTAGATGTCTTTTTTTTTTTTTTTTTTTGAGACAGGGCCTCTTGTTTTGTAGTTCAGGCTGGCCCTGAGCTCTCTGTGTAGCCCAGGCAAGCCTCGAACTCACAGCAATCCTCCTGCTTCTGCCTTCTGAGTATTGGGATCACAGGCGTGAGCCACCTTGCCCAGCGTTGTGGTAGGTGGTACCAGGGATCAAACTCTGGACCTTGTGCTTGCAAGGCAGATGCCAGAACAACTGAACTAAATCCTTGACCCAATAGATGTCTTTTTTGTGTTGTTTTAAAATTAATACAATCCTAAGAGCAAAAAGGGCCTTTAGAAATCATCAGATCCAATTTAAAATTTTAGTTCTACAACATATAAAGGTGTCACAGTTTGCAGAGATGTAACTTGCTTAAACCATGTGTAATTTTCCTTTTTTTTTTTTTTTTTTTTTTTTGCGGTACCGGGGGGGATTGAACTCGGGCCCTTGTGTATCCAAAGTTGGCGCGGTACCACTTGAGCTAAATCCCCAGCCCCACCATGTGTAATTTCCTAATTGGGCAATTTATTCAGCAGCACATCAAATTCATAAATGTTTCATTCTGGTGAAGAATGTATGTTTCTCAATCAAGTTATAATTTTAAAATGCCATGTTATATCATCTGTCAAAATTTTAGTTGATAAATGTTACTAGTAAAGTTAAGGAATTCCTGAAGTGTGTGTGAATTTTGTCATGATCCAACAGCTTTTATTATCTATAACAAAAATTCAAAACAGTCGCGAGGAACCTACTTCCCAGGAAAATCAAAATGAATGGCTATAGGAACATGTGTAGCTTCTGAAAATATCAGCATCCCCTGAAGGAAGAAAAGGAGAAAACAACTTAAAGACTTTATTACAAACGACTGGTGAAAAACTGAATTTGATTTGACACCACTATGGGTTTACCTTCAATTCTTTGCAGCAAAATGTTATTTCAGTGTCCAACCCAACCTGAAAGAAGTCAAACTCATCTGGGTCAACGAGCATCTCAGTGTACATGGAATGGGTCAACTCTGCTAAATGTTATAGGAAAATAGAAAATAAAGTTACTCTCAGAGATATTTTAAAATTGCTAATACTCTTGGTAAGTTGCTAAATTGTCCAGGCTGGGCTCAAACTTACAACTTCCTGCCTCAGCCTCTCAGAGTGCTGAGATTACAAGTAGGCGCCAGCACACTGGGATCTTAGCAAGTTTTTCTGATACTGAAATTCAGTCCAAGTTCGGCATGGTGGTGCACACCTGTAGTTCGAGCAGG
This sequence comes from Thryonomys swinderianus, assembly GCA_004025085.1. Classification (NCBI taxonomy): domain Eukaryota; kingdom Metazoa; phylum Chordata; class Mammalia; order Rodentia; family Thryonomyidae; genus Thryonomys; species Thryonomys swinderianus. Next base: position 20,626 of record PVIC010027752.1, read on the forward strand.
GAAGGCAGTGGAGCCCCTGAGTCTGAACTCAACCTGGGCAAATAGGAAGAGTCGATCTCAAAAAACCAAGACAAGGGCTGGGGATTTAGCTCGAGTGGTACCGCGCCTACTTTGGAAGCACAAGGGCCTGAGTTCAATCGCTGGTACAGGAAAAAAAAAAAAATCAAGACGAAACTATTCCCACTACATAACTCTCGAAAGAGCTGATTTAAGGAGTGTTCACACTTTCATCCTATGCATTTGCCATGTGGAATTTTATATTTCTCACTCAAAGTTACTTTTTTCTTCCTCTGTCATCAAAGATCATTTCAATTAGATTGCTGGCCTCTTAGTTTTCTCTTATGCAAAACAGAAAGGATGGTGAGAAATAGATTTTAAAAACTAAAGTAAAATATACTTTCCTCAGCAAAAATCTCTTTTAACTTAAAGATAACCTGAATTTTGGCCCAGGGATTTAGCTCAGTGGTTCATCTGCCTGGCAAGCACACAGCCCTAAGTTCGATACCCAGTACCACATACCACCATGGTGGGGTGGCAGCTCACGCCTGTAATCCCAGCACTCAGGAGGCAGAGGGAGGAGGATTGTTGTGAGTTCCAGGCTTACCTGAGCTACATAGAGAGCTCAGGGCCAGCCTGAACTACAAAATGAGAGACCCGGTCTCAAAAAAACCCCGGAAAAACAAACCCTGAATTTCAAAGCCAAATATTTTAATTACTAGTTCTGTTAAATTTCTTGGATCTCTTACTAGATAATATAATAATAAAAAAGTTATTATCTTTTCACATGTTATTGCCTTTAAAACAGGGATAAATAGTATACTATTAACGTATGCTATGTAGCTATTAATGAAGACATCCAGAAAGCACAGTCCATCAATCTCCACAACAGATATTGTCCTTACCCGGTAATTCCCCATGAGCGCTCTTGAGGCACAAATTCAGTGGAGAAATAGCAAGAGTAACTTCTTCCTGATTCGATGAAAAAAGCACCATTGCCTCAGCGAGCAATCTGTAAAATACAATGAAAAGTCTTGACATCACTTGAAAGACAAGTAGAGAGGCACAAGCTTCTTGAGAGGGACTCACATCTTTTATCTGGTAATGAACAGGCTGGTTGGCCTGGGGTTAGAAAAATCACACAGAGGGCTATCTTCCTTCCTGTGTACAAACTGCTATATTTCTAGTATATCTTTAAATTATAATTTCATTTGAAGGCCAAGAGAATAGCAAAATACAGACTTAGTAAAATGTGAAAGCTTTAGTCTGAACAGAATATCAAAATCAAATACATACCTTTAATTCTGTTTTCACATGTCCCAAGTATTTTCTTAAAAATTGGCCCCAAATGATAGTATAAAGGAAGTCAGTAGAGAAGGGGAGGCATTTAAATACAGTTGAGATGTATTGCGCTGGCGACTCATTTGAGGAGAGTCTGCTGCCTCTATTTCCATTCCTTTTGTTATTTTCCTAGACTATTACCTATTACTTTTAAGGTTCTCTTGACACACAAAATGCCATTTATTCCAGGGTTAGTCTTTTTTTGTTTTTAGTTTTTTGAGACGGGGCCTGTGTAGTTGAGGCTGGCCTTGAGCTCACGTCAAACACCCTGCCTTCCCTCAGTGCTGGTATCACAGGGGTGTGCCACCATCTCTTGTCAGGCTTCCTTTAAAAACAGCTTTATTAAGGGCCAGGGATTTAGCCTAGTGGTTCGGCATCTGCTTCCCAAGCACAAAGTCCCAAGTTCGATCCCCGGTAACCACGTACCACAATGTCGGGCGTGGTGGTTCACGTGTGTAATTCCAGCACTCAGAAGGCAGAGGCAGGAGGATTGCTGTGAGTTTGAGGCTTGCCTGGGCTACATAGTGAGTTTAGGGCCAGCCTGAACTACAAAGCAAGACCCTGTCTCAAAGAAAGAAAAAACAAACAAACAAAAAGCAGCTTTATTGAGGTATAACTAACATAGCCCCCAGTTCACACATTTTGAGTTGTTGGACTTGTGTTTCCCGGACGATACTGAGCACTGCTCACACAGTGCGTGGCCATCTAGGGCTGAGCATCCTTCCAGGTGCTTATTGGCCATTTGTATATCTTGGGAAATGTCTACTAAAATCCTTTGCCCATTTTTAGTTGTTTGTCTTTTTTAAAAGTTGCATTATAAGTACTGCCATCATTTTAAAATTAAGGCGTTGCTAGATAAAAATGAGATTTTAAGAATTAATACAATCTTGGTGTGAACATGATGGTAGACATAGCTTAACAGTGTTTATTGATGTCAAAATAATCAACACGAACACCTAGCAAATTCAGAAGGGAGCTTTTCTATTGTTAAGGGGAAGGTGTTATACAAGATGCCAAATAATTTCTTTATTTTTTTCCATGATACTGGAGATTGAATCCAAAGTCTCTCATGTGCTAGGCAAATTCTCTGGTTATAAAGCTATACTCCAAGCTCCAGGATAGCAAATGACTGGATACAAAAAAAAAAAGTGAAGATGTAATTTAAAAAATAAGAAAAAAGGCAAATTGTTGATATATTCCGAAATTTACTAGTAATAAATAAAACATAACAGTAAATAATATTGCATAAAACTGTTTTGTACTATTAAATTGGCAAAAAAATTTTTTCAGTACCAGGGATCAAACTAGGACCCTTGTGCTTTCAAGGTAGGTGCACTTGAGGTAAATCCCCAGACCAAGATTGACAGAATTTTGAAAGATTGATTACATCTTCTCCTTAGAATTCTCCTATAATTTGGTGGGAATGTAAACTCACAAATTTCACATGGCAATTTAGTACTCAGTATCTACGCAAATTTAAATTTTTTTTTTTTTTTTTTTGCTTTTTGGAGACAGGGTCTCGCTTTGTAGTTCAGGCTGGCCCTGAGCTCACTATGGTGCCCAGGCAAGCTGCCGCGAACTCAGCAATCCTCCCGTCTCTGCCTCCCGAGTGCTGGGATTACAGGCGTGAGCCACCACGCCCAGCATTATATGTGGTAACCGGGGATCGAACTCAGGTCC
>PVIC010027753.1:0-23648 GCA_004025085.1 Thryonomys swinderianus
TGAAAATATGCAATATTTTTAGTAAATTAAAACAAACTGTGTATATTTTTTAGTGTAATGTTAACATTTCATGACCAGACAGTGCTTAGCCCAAGAATGCAGTTTGAGTTTATACTCAGAAGTTAACGCTCAGCATGAATCCATCCCAAAAGCCCCAGTATTAGAACATCAATTCATAATGCAGAAGTATTTGGAGGTGGTGAATCCTTCAAGATGTAGCAAGTTTGTTAAGAGAAATTAATACCATTCCTCAAGAACAGGATTAGTAATCTCGACAGTATGTTGTTACAAAGTCAGGCTGCCCTTTGTGTTTCATCTTTAAAATCAGCCCACTTGTTCTTCAACTCTCCACACTGAATTAAAGCAGCATGAGTCCATTACTAGACATTTGGTAGATGTTAGCTAGCAACATGTGAGTTAAAAATGTGCCTCCTTTTTTCCTTATAAATTACCTAGACTCCAGTATTACATTATAGCAACAGAAAATGAACTAAGTTATCAGTGTATTCTCAATATTTAAAAACCAAAAATGAAAAGCATTAAAAAAACTTAAAAATTTAATATTAAACAAAAAACTTAGACCCAAACACAGATAGAGGGAAATATTCTCCAGCTAATAAATTATTTCTACTTAAATGTCTAATAACACATTGAATAAGAAATGACTAAAAGCTTCTTTTCTCAAACAGAACAAGGTAGAGATAGAAGTCTTCACCACTTCTATTCAACATTGTACTAAATGCCACAGCTAGCATAAAAAAGCAAAAATAAGAATTTTTAAAGGGAGTAGGAGATTATATTTTTGTAGGTAACATCACAATCTGAGTAGAAAATCAAATGTAATATGAAAAATATTCTACAACTGATAAGAAAATTGAGCATAGGGTAGGTAGCTGGCCAGTATACAATAATTAACATTTCATCATACTAGCAATAAGCAATATAAAAACAGTATTATTTATAATGGAACCAACAATACCAAAAACAGATCAGTTTAACAAAAGATTACAATATCAAGATAATAAAAACTACCAAGAATCCCTTTTAAAGAAATCCATGAAGGAGCTGAAGATTTAGTTCAGTGGTTCCAGCGCCTATCTGGCAAGCGCAAGGTCCCTGGTTCATCCCGGTAACCACATACAACAATACTGGGCTGGTGATTCATGCCCACCAGCAATCAGTACCACATAGCACAATGCCAGGTGTGGTGGCTCACACCTGTAATCCCAGCACTCGAGAGGCAGAGGTAGGAAGATTGCTGAGTTATAGGTTCACCTGGGCTACACAGTAAGCTCAGGACAAGCCTGGACTTCAAAGCGAGACCCTGTCTTACAAATTTCAAAAAAAAAAATCAACGAGGACTGAAATAAATGAAGAGATTCATTATTTTCCATATTTTTGTGTTGAAGATTGAACCCAAGGTGTCAGAAATGCTAGGACCCAAGGTGTCAGAAATGCTAGGCAAGTACTCTACCATTGAGCTATATACCCAGCCAAACCCTTTCTTATAGGTATGATTTTTTTTTTTTTGAGACAGGGTCTCGCTTTGTAGTTCAGGCTGGCTCTGAGCTTACTATGTAGTCCAGGCAAGCCTTGAACTCAGCATTCCTCCTGTCTCTGCCTACCCAGTGCTGAGATTACAGGTGTGAGCCACCACGCCCAGCACTGTGGTATGTGGTATTGATTGTTGGTGGGTGTGAGTCTCCACGCCCAGCATTGTATGTGGTTACCTGGGATCGAATTTAGGACCTTGCGCTTGCGTGGCAGGCGCCGGAACCACTGAGCTAACCATCCAGCCCTATAGGTATGATTTTAATTCTCCTCAAACTGACCTACAGATGCCATTAACTTCCAAAATCACTACAAAATATTTCAGAAATTGACAAACAGATTCTAAACTTTACAAAAGTGGAAAGGATATAGTCAAAATAATTCTACAGAATAAAATTGGAGATTCAAAGAAACTTGAGTTTGGAATTTATTGTTAAACTATACTAACAGGACAGTACAGTATGGACTGGTATAAATACAGATATGTAGATATAAAGAGCAAAAGAGAGTATAGAAGACCAACAAACATCTCCAACCATGTCTAAAAACCCATAGAACTAAACAGATTTAAACCTAACTATAAGCTCTATACTTCAATCAATACTAATATATCAATATTGGTTCAATTCTAACAAATGTGCCCATTAATGCAAAATACTGACAATCGAGAAAGGGATGGGCATATACCAGTGATTGGGTGTGTGCTTATCATGTGAGAGGCCCTAGATTCAATCCCCACCAGAAAGAAAGAAAAGAGAAAGGGAGAATATGCTACAGTTTGTATCTAGATAAGCCTCCAAAGCCTCATATGCTTATAGGTAGGGCTTTTGGGACCTGGCTGGATCTAAGGTGTATAATACTGGCATTATGAGCCTGTAGTACTAAATTAATGTACTGTTTGGTTTAGCACAGTTTTGGGTGTGGTTAATGGAAAGGCCCACTCTGGGTTTGGGTCCCACCACTCAAAAGGCTTGTAGCCTGGATGAGATAAAAGGGAAAAGGGGGCTTGCTTGCTGCTTCTGCCTACCCTGCCCAGGGACTGTTTCTCCTTGCCATGCTCTTCTGCCATGGCACCTTGACTTGGAGACAGCTGACTAGGGACTGAAACCTCTGCAAACTATGAGCTGAAATAAACATTTTCTTCTATAATGTGTGTGCTGGATATTCTGTCTCAGTGATAAAAAAAAATTTAAAAGTAACTAAGGTAGAGAAAGTGAGAGACAGAGAGAGAAATTATGACTGAGGAATACAGGAGATATAAGAGAAATTTACATATATATATAAATATAAATATTATATATATATATATATATATATATATATATATATATATATATAATGTCTACCCAGGTATGATGGTGCATGCCTGGGAGGCTGAAGCAGGAGAACTAAAAGTTCAAGCTCAGTCTAAGCAACTTAGCAAAACCCCATCTCTATTATTTTTAGAAATATTCTGAGTTCAATCTTCAGTACTATGAAATAAATATATTTTAAAGGCAAAAATACTTAAATATGTTTAAAATCAAGACTATATGCTGGTTTTTTTAAAGCCTGAAAGGAAAATAACATTTTCTGATAATGATCCCTTAAAAATCTACCTTAAATTAGAAATGCAAATCTACTTAATTCAAATTAAAATGCTCATCACTGGAGAAGTTGGCTATAAAAGGATCAGTAATAAACATCTATTCTTTTAAATTGAAATTACTTAGTAATGTCACACACTGATAAAAACATAATAATTATTGGGCCACAGATTTAACTCAGTGGTTCTGGCACCTGCCTCACAAGCACAAGGTCTTTGGTTCAATCCTGGTAACCATATCCAACAATACCAGGTAGAGTGACACACCCACCAGCAATCCATACCACAATGCCATGGTGGCTCATGTCTGTAATCTCAACACTCAGGAGGCAGAGGCAGGAGGATTGCTGAGTTTGAGGTTTGCCCGGGCTACACAGTGAGCTCAGGGCCAGCCTGAACTTCAAAGTGAAACAATGTCCCCCCAAAAAATTATTATTATTATTATTAAAAGCATCACAGTACAAAAAATTATATTTTTAAAACTTAATTTTATATAAAAATAGCAACTGAACTATAATTCTAGCCAAAATTTATCACACAACCACCTCCTAAAATAAAAGAAAAAGGATATAGGAGAGTATAGGGTCATTGTTCCTTTATCCTTCACTGAAAGACTCAGAGATCAGTAAAAGGAAAATATGAATGAAAGACAGGACTGGAGATTTAGCTCAGCGACACCATGCCTCGCTCACAAGCAAAGGTCCTGAGTTCAGCCCCAAATAACCAAAAAAATAAAAAGAGGAGTGAAAAGACAAGTTGAGAATACATTGTGAGTGCCAATATAAACCGGCATAAAATTTTGAGTGTGTGTGTGTGTATATATATATACATATTTTAGTCTCTCCAGACTATTCAAGTAAAATACTATAACCAGGTAGCTTATAAACAATTGTTATTTACTTTTCACAATTCCAGAGGTTGGGAAACCCAAGGTGCTAGCAATCAGTGTTTGGTGAAAAACTGCTTTCTAGTTCAGAGAAGACACTTTCCTACTGTGTCCTTCCATAATGGGATGGGGAACACAGTCTCTCCTGGGCCTCTTTGCTCAGGTTATTAATCCCATTCATGAATGTTCCATTCCCTTGATGGAATCACCTCCTAAAAGTTCCATCTCCTAATACATTACCATGGGGGTTAGGATTTCAACATATAAATGCCAGGGGTAGGGGAAACATGCATTCAAAACAAAAACAGCATCAACCCCATGAAGTATAGCTTGGCATAATCTTCACCCAGTTTAAACAGACACAGATTATTAGAACAATGGCTGAAACATAAACTGTACATAGAAAGCCTCAGTAAAAATATCATGGTCTGACTAGCAAAGCCTTTTTTCACTCTAAAACTAAAGTTTCATGTTAAAGGGGTATGATGGTAGAAAGATTTCTTTCTTTTTATTATTTTGTTATTTTAAAGCGTAAGTTAAACTTTCACCAAAGAATAAAAGATCCAATCAAACTGAAAAGTAAGGAAGGTGAGGGACTGCTCATGAACCAAAGTTTCAGAAAATTCTGAAAGAAATTGGTTTAGAACAGTTTGTAGCCATTAACTCCATTAAAGAACCAGGTACTTCTGTCTCCAAAATAGTAAATCATAGGTGCTAACTTAGGAAATATAAAAAAGAAAATCAGAAATTTGAGAAACTTATTCTAAATGGCCAGCATCACTTATAAATTTCTACCTAAAGAGGTAAAAGACCACCTGCTAAAATACAGAATAAAAGCAAATTTGAGGAATTGAGTAACATGACAAAAGTTTGGAACACTCACTCCAGAGAAAGTAATTAGGACTCAAGAGTTGACTGTATTTTTAATTCATCATGACTTGGTGAATTTAGGTAGTCTGATTATACTGGATACATTGTCCTGATGATTATCAGGATAGTTATATTTGTTTAGGAATGAATTTAATTCTTAGCAAAAGTTTTTCTCATGGATTTTACTAATTATATCTCTTGCTTGTTTGATTAAATCATCACATTTCATGTAAGAAAGGGATAGTAGTAATAAACACATGGATTAATAGTTAATAGATAACATTCACCAACAGATCGACCATGCTGACATCCATATTCACGTGCCAACAACTAATTAAAATCTTATCAAATACTTTATTTAACTCATAATTTATTACAAAAGACTTCTTAAATGTTACAGGAATCTACATGAACTTTAATTCCTACTAACACTTAAATACTACTGCTATTGTTTACACAATAAATATTATAATTCCTGTAGTATATGACATCATTTTATAAGAACAATTACTGACTACGACTAGCATACCCACTATACACACAAATAATCTGTACATTCAAAAGAAACAAACTACTTCTGAGCTACTGTCTAAACAGTAGCTTTAGATCAAAACTAAGCATCTTCTCCCCTACTCAATATATTTTATCAGTGCCATCAAATGTATACAAATGACAGCTTCTAGGGGATGTAGGTACAAATCTTGCTGGACCATGGGTATGGCTTTAACCTGAATCTTTGTGGGGAGGACAGACAAAGAGAGAACACATAAAGAGGACAGCACAAGGGAGGGAGGATGGGGAAGAAGGGGAGGGGAATGAGGAAAAAAAGAAAGAAAATAGTCAGGGTTAACTTGTGTATGGACAGATGGATTTTTTTAAAGCACTTTCTTTTCCACCAGGGAATATCAATAGCCTTTTAAGCAGTCTCGCATTTAAATGTGTGTTCTGACAGTCATGTCAGAGCCTGGGTAAAAGCCTTTTCATGGAAATCATTAAAACGAAAAGAGCCAGACAAGAGACCTGTTTTTTTCCAGTGAGTCAGAGTGGAATAGAATCTTGTCAGTTTGAAAGGAGGGAAGTACCTCAAACACTGATGGGCTAGATGAAAACACCTTCCTTCCTCTCCCCTGACCCTCTAGTGCCTGAAAAATTTTACCTGCTATTGTCTAGAACAAATAGACACTGTAACATATAGTGAAGAAACTTTCAGGATAGCATTAGGAGTGAAGAGGAAAAGAAGAAAAAACCTACAAGACCACATTTGTGTTCAAGCCAAGAGGGAATAGTGCAATCTCAGAAGTATTCTGACAGAGCTGATCCTCTTGGGTCCTGTACTCCCTCTGTGTAACTCACAAAGGCTCCCAGCTCTCAACTTTAAATTGCTGAATCATTTTAACAAGTGCTGTGTACTTATCTGCTGGTGAGAAATAACAGTCATTCCTCACTTCAACCATCATTTCCTTACTTCCCACTGTTAAGTGCTCTGCTGCCCACTGTCAGGCACTGAAGCTATGCTGTCTGACTCTCCCTAGGAAACTGGAGGCTCGGCCAGCCAACCAGGAAGGTCACTTTATATCTTGGCTCAAACCCTAGGCTCTCTGCAAAAAGATGTTTTTTGTTCCTGAAAGACCGCAGAGATACTGGTATTTCCCTTATCCAAGTTAACAACTTTTTAAGGACTTCCCCTATCCACCACATTTTTCCCTTACAGTCCTTTCCTTCACTTTCTTTAATATAAGAGCTGGGAAACCTCATGTGTTAGAATGCTTTTTTCATATATATGTTCCATCAAAATAGTTTCTGAACGATTATTAGCTGCCAGAAAGAAAAATCATCTTAGATTTATTATTACTCCCTGGTCATTTGATGCTGATGGAAGTCTCTGTCATACTGATCTTCTAAATTCCCACATGATTTAGTGGTCCTAACCACCTTATGAAGAAGTATAACACAAAATGCAAAACCATTGGTGCTTAAATAAATCTGAAATGCCTGGAGTCGTCCCAGGAGGGTTAGTATTATTCATAGTTTTGAGCCTAAAAAAAATGAATAAATTTTGGTTTCAGATTCCTTGAAGATACTTTGAAAATTTCATTTCATTGTTAAAATGGGCAGAACATGCCATAACCGTTCCTTTTAGTCTGTAATCACAAAAGGAATCTAAAAATAGTAACAAGAATAATTAATAGTTTGTAAATGTTCTTTATGTACCATGCACTATACTAGACATATAATATAGATCACTTTAAATCACAAGCACCTCTGTAAGATACATACTTTAATTATTCCCTCTTTAGACAAGAGGAGAATAAAGTTGAGAGAGATGCTGTCAGTCACAGCACTTTGCAAACCAGACAGTGGAAAAATCAACATTTAAAGAAAAACTGGTGAGCCAGAGATTTAGCTCAGTGGTTCCAGCGCCTGCCTCGCAAGCGCAAGGACCCAAGTTCGATCCCTGTAACCACATACAATGCTGGGCGTGGTGACTCATGCCCACCAGCAATCAACACCACATACCACAGTGCCAGCCATGGTGGCTCACACCTGTAATCCCAGCATTCGGGAAGCAGAGGCAGTAGGATTGCTGAGTTCGAGTCTTGCCTGGGCTACATAGTGAGCTCAGGGCCAGCCTGAACTACAAAGCGAGACCCTGTCTCAAAAAAAGAAGAGAAAAACTGGTGAGGGATGAAGGAACTAGAGGGAGGGAGAGCAGGGGAATGGGAAAAAAAATAACAAGACACATCATTTAAAGGCCTAAATTCTCAACGACAAATGTGAACATAATGTATTCTTAAAATGTACCAATAAGTACTTTAAAAAGGAAAAAAAAATAAAACTGGTGACAATAGTAGCACCCTTAATCTTCACAACTGTAACCTCATGTGCATAGGAACTAGATTTTTCCTACCAATCATATCCAGACTATATTACAATTAAAGTGTTGAATTCTGGGGTCTGGCTAGATTGTTTGTTTTAAAACAGGGTCTCCCTAAGTTGCACAGGACAGTATCAAGCCCCTGGGCTTAAGTGATTCTCCCACTTCAGATCCCAAGTCCTGGAACTATAAATGCAATCACCATACTTGGCTTGGTCTATGTCACCTCATTAGAAAGAAGAAGAAATTCGCTGTTACTGGATTGTAACTGACTATTACATTTATAACTACCTTTTACCTCAATCCATTATCATTAAAGATAGCAATTTTGATGTTCATGTATATCATTGAATACTTGAATAGCTTAGAATATACTTCACCTTGTATGACTTTAGACAAAATGAATACATAACTTTAGGTAAAAACTTAAAAGACAAAGCTATATTTAGTATACATGTAATGCCCTCTACAGGCCATAAGAGAGATGAAGCACAGAATTAAATAATGATTTCTCAAACAGCCTTCTAAGTAAGCATTAATACATTTTCTAGATAGTCTAAAAGAGTTATTGTCATTTTCAACCTACAAAAATTCAAAGAGGATCTACCTTCTTTCACTTCTTTAAATGACAGACTCAAATGAAAGTTTTCAACGTGCTACTAAGATAAAAAGGACTCATATACACTATCACTATAAATGTGTACACACAATATTATGTAACTATAAGAATACACACTCATCACACACAATTTTAGTTAGGCCCATGAAGTACACACTGTATTAGCAAATATTGCTCCATATTAATGAAAACTAATTGAAAAGAATCAGATATTCATAATAATTCTAATGTAAACCTTAGATGTCACTCCCTAAACTATAACTATAGTACATTCACTCTTTTAATACAATGCTATCAAGATTTGCCTATCAACTATTCCAATTGTCAAACTTAACATCACACCCTCACAGCTAATGAAATACAATGCAATAAAACAAAAAATTATTTTAGTAAAATAGCTTATGCCTTCTTCAATTCATGGTATTTCAAATATATTCTCATAATGCAATAAAGATCCAGAAATGGGATCAAACAAGAAAAGAAAAAAGGAAATTATAATACAAAATAATCTATTTCCAAAATATAGTTAGACTCTAACTCTGTATTTCAAATTACTTTCCTAGATTATTAGGATAGTTTTTGACATGTAACTCACTATGCCTACTGGATCTCTCTGTGTCTCTGTCTGTCTGTCTGTCTGTCTGTCTGTCTGTCTCTCGTCTGTCTCATATACACTACCACTGTCTCATATACACTACCACTGTCTGTCTGTCTGTCTCCCTCCCCCCCTCCCCCCTCCCTCTCTCTCTCTGTCTGTCTTATTCACATACATTAAAAAGTATTTTACACATGCTGTATAATGTTTATCCAAGTCTGTCCTTGAAAGTCCAAAACACAGCTCAGAACAGAGTCAAACCCCTTAAGCTATACATAGGAAGTATCAGTCCTGTCTTAACGGGGTTAATATGATAATTGAACAATTAATAATACTGTATTTCCTTCAAGTTCAAAAAACTTCATATATAAGTACCTGTTATAAGATTCTGTCAGGTTTTATAAACCCAAATATTTAATTTAATATGATAAATTTAAAAAATATAGCCCATAGCTAACAAAGTATATACAGCATTTAAAGAAATGTCACAGACACCAATAGGAATTTAGTAAGATTTTTTCCTTGAGTAGTAACAAGACAGTACAAAAATTTTCATAACCTTTTGGATGGCAGAATGAAGATAATAAGTGTGAATATGATGTCAAATGGAAAGAAAACGAATTCCAAAGTATAGTGAACAGACATTAAGAATATTACTAGAAATGGGACAAAAGAAAGAGATATTACCTAAAGATAAGATGTTTTTATATAAATTCAACAAATATGAAAAAAAGACAAAATCAAAACTAGTAAGTTTAATTAAACAAGTTTCCTGACCCAGCCGGGCGTGATAAGGCACAGCTGTGATGGCAGCACTTGGGAGACTGAGGCAGAAGAACTGCTGCAAATTCTAGGCCAGCCTGACTTGCTATATTACGTAGTCAGTTCAAGGCCAACTAGTATGATATAGGGAGAGCTTGTCTCAAAAAACATTCAGGTCAAAAGACTCTAATGCAGTTCATAAAAGCAAAAACAACAAACAATATTCTCCTACTTCTCTCCCTGAACTTTGAAGCTGTTTGCAAACCAGAATGAACAAGTAACATACAGTATACAAAAGCACAAAGCCTTAGGAAATTGAAAAAGCCAGGGGAAGCTAATATACTATTACTTTTTATTACAAAAGATATCAAAAGGAAGAAAATTTTAAAGCACAGAATAAGGACCAAAGTTCAGCAAATTGAAAAATTTGTTAAATTCCAGAATGGCCAGTGAGTGAAAGTTGAAAAAGCACTGATTTCAACAGTCATCTAAATGATCATTGTATTCCTCCGTTTTAATGACTCATACACAGAATACTAAATCTTCCTGGTAAATTCATTTATTTTCCTGAAATAGTCATATATGTATGCAATTACTAATAACCAAGGTATATTATTATTTTTATGTTTATATACAACAGTACTAAGAATGGAGTAACTTTCCTTCATGTTAATATTTCAGCAATATATGTCACAGTTAAAACAAAAATTTTTTGTTTGGCTTTGGTTTCTTGGGGATTTTTTGGTACCAGGGATTGAACTCAGAATCTTGTGTTTGTAAGGCATGCAATGGAACTACTGAACTAAATCCCAGGCACTTAAAACAATTTTTTTTAACTAAGTTAAAAAAAGAAGTAAGAATTAAGATGTGTCATATACTGGTACAAACTGTCAATGATGAATATGATCATAATGTATATATAAAATGTACCAATAAAATCAATTTTTAAAAATTAAGTTCAAAGAAGATAATTGTATTTCAATTTGACATAAGCTATAGAAGATCACAGGGCCATTACTTTCACTACATGAACAACAATAAAAATTATGCCAAAGGTAAGAGAAGAAAATTAACTCTTTAAAAATGTATAAAAGGGCGTTGGAGATTTAGTTCAGTGGCTCCAGAGCCTGCCTAGGAAGCCCAAGTTCCCTGGTTCAATCCCAGTAATCAAGTATAACAATGCCAGGCATGGTGACTCATGTCCAGCAGCAATCAGTGCCACATACCACAATGCCAGGCATGGTGGCTCACACCTGTAAAACCAGCACTCAGGAGGCAGAGGCAGGAGGATTGCTGAGTTTGAAACGAACTCAGGGCCACCCTGAACTACAAACCAAGACCCTGTCTCAAAAAAAAAAAGTGCGTGTGTGTATGTGTATGTATGTGTGTGTACATATATATATATATATATGTACACACACACATACATATACATATATATAAGTTGGGTGTAAAAATCTGAAGAATGAAGCACCAAAAAGATATGCGTTCTCCCTAGGTTAGGAGAGTTTGATAACCATTATTGGCACAATGGACAAATACCAATTCTGAATCATCAGTACAAAGAGTATAGCTGTCATAAAGGAGCATTGTTGGAAGAAGGACAAATCAGTTAAAAAAATTTTTTTTCTTTTGAGACAGGGTCTTGCTTTGTAGTTCAGGCTCAGAACTACAGAACATTGTGCTTACCAGGCAGACACCTGAACCTCTGAACTAAATCCCCAGCCCAAACAAATTTTTTAATTGAATTATTTATTGGTACATTTTATATACAGCTCACAATCACATCAACATTGGGAAGTTTGTACAAGTATATGACATGAGTTAATTCTCATTTTTACCATATCCCTACCCACCTCACAAAGCCCCACCACCTATATACATATGCTTCCTTTTTCTTTTAAAATCATATTTATTCTTTCCCCTCATTACTTTCCCCTACCACTTTCCCTTTGAATATTTCCTATTTCATAAAATCTATCATACACTCTAGAACTCATTTACATCTACAGGTTCTCATACCAGAGAAAAAATATTTACATATCTGTGATCTATTTATTTCACTTATTAGTGAGTCTTCAAGGTATGGCCCTTTGTGCATAAATGACTCAAACTTGTTATTCTTTATGGCAGAGTGTACTCCATTTTATTTTTTTAAATACCACACCTTCTTTATCCAATCTGCAGTTGATGGGCATCTGGGTTGTTTCCAAGATTGGGCTATCACAAACTGAGCTGCTATGAACATGGGTGCACATATGTCTTTAGGATATGATTCTTTTAATTCTTTCAAGTATATTCCTAGCAGGGGGATAGCAGGGTCAAATGGGACCTTTAATCCTAGTTTTCTGAGGAACCACATATACTAAAAACAGTCAAAATTTTAATTCCAATCCTTAGGCAGCTGTGAGTAACCAGAGTGTAGAAGAAACACAAATACAAAACTAATTATTCTGACCTTCCACTTACCACCACATTCCCCTCCTCCATCTACAGGCCTGTAACTGTGTAAGCAACAGCTGAGAAGATAAGAACAGAACTGAAAGACACAAGATCGAGAGCTTCACAGTGCTTACACTGCAAAGCCCAGCTGACAGACCAATTAAAAATTTATAAACCTTGATAAAAAGCAAAAGAAAGTAACTCAAAATCAGAGTAACTATGAATAGAAATAAAACTCTGGTTGAATTATTCAAATGAGCAAATATTTTAAAATAACTACTATAAATATGTAGAGAATTTAGAGGAAAAACTGGGCAAAACAAGAAAAAAAAGAATTTCTGAAGAAATAGTTATAAAAAACAGAAGTTATAGTATTAAACAGTACAATATCTGAAATTAAGAATTTATTGAATGCTCTTAGAAGGAAAATAAACAAGCCAGGAAAAATAAAAACATATTCATGAGCTCATATCATCAAACTGTAAAAGAAAAAAAATGATGTGAACAGCCCAGCAAAATATCTAAAAATATAATGATTCCCAGAAGAAAAAGAAATAAAAGAAAAAGCAGGAAAAAGACAATTTCAGGAGATATTGGTCAAGAATTCCCTAAATTGGTAAAAGATTTCAAACCAAAGTTCAAAGAATGCTTAGTGAAGCTCAAGAAGAACAAAAACTAAAATACATGCACATCCTCCAGCAAAACTCCATGGTCAATCACCTGCACACAAGCTCTAGGATGAAATGATTAAGTGCAGCCGGAAAACTGGCATGCTTTATGTTGAGGTGAAGAACAATTACAATGCCATTGATTCATCAGAAATAATGAAAGCAGAAGACAATAGAATGAAATGCTGCTGTTTAAAGTGCTAAAATGTAAATAAATAACTCAGGAGTTTAGAGCCTTTAAAAATGAAAGTAGGAAACATATGCTCAGACAAATAAAAGTTGAGAGAAACTGCTGCCAGTTACTTCTAGGACAGTAAATATTAAAGTAACTGCTTCAAGCTACAAGGAAATGATCCCAGATGGAAACCCAAGTAGGAATGAAAGAAGGGAGTATCAACCAGCTTTTTAAAAACTGGATAAAAATAAAAGAAATGTAGTCATATTATTCTTTTTTTTTTTTTTTTTTGAGGCAGAGTCTCACTTTGTAGTTCAGGCTAGCTCTGAGCTCACTATGTAGCCCAGGCAAGCCTCAAACTCAGCAATCCTCCTGTCTCTGCCTCCCGAGTGCTGGGATTACAGGCGTGAGCCACCATGCCCAACACTGTGGTATGTGGTATTGATTGTTGGTGGGCGTGAGTCTCCATGCCCAGCATTATATGTGGTTACCAGGGATCGAACTCAGGACCTTGCGCTTGCGAGGCAGGCGCCGGAACCACTGAGCTAACCCTCCGGCCCGAGTCATATTATTCTATTATTATATCTATAGTAATAATATATAAGGGGTTTGAAAATATCTAGGAGTAAAATATAATACAATAACACAAAGCATGGGAATAGAGATACACTGAATTATACTGTTCTGAAATATGTAAACTATTTTATTTGAAAAGTAACATTGTACATATTGATATGCTATCATGGAATTTTTAAAATTAAGTTTACTGGTACACTTTAGATATACATATGGTCACATTCATAATTGGAAATTTATACCTGTACATGATATATCTTGGTTCTTGTTTTATTCCCATCCTCTCCCTTCCATTCCTCCATCACTCCCTATGTATAAAAGCTTTGTTTCCATTTTTCCTTCTATTTTCCTCTTTCTCCTCACCTCCACCCCTTCTTCCCCTTTCCCTTTGAACCGGTTTCACATTGTCTTATTTTACACTATCTATTATACATTTTGGTCCTCAAATACTGTATATAGAGGACCCCAAAACTCCACCTAAAAACTTCTGGAATTAATAACCAAATTCAGTAGAGCAGTTGGATAGAAGGTCAGCACTCAAAAATCACAAGCAACAGACTCATTGAGAGGGAAATTGGGAAACCTTTCACAACAGCATCCAAAAAATCGAATTTATCTACAAATCAATCTAATGAAGGAATTAAACATCTCCACCTTGAAAACTATAGCACTCTGGAAAAAGATAGAAGATATCAGAAAATGGAAAGTCATCCCTTGTTCTTGGGAAGGAAAAGCCAATACAACGAAAATGGCCTTACTTTCAAAACTGCTGTATAGATTCAATGCAATCCCGATTGAAATCCCAACAGCATATTTTACAGAGCTAGAGAAAATATCCAAAAATTCATCTGGAACCAGAAGAGACCTAGAATAGCAAACATAATTCTAAGCAACGAAGACAAGGCAGGGGATATCACAATCCCCAATTTGAACCTATATTACAAAGCCACTATGATTTAAAAAAACAAAACACTATAGTACTGGCAAAGAAACAGGCCTGAAGATCAATGGAACACACTAGACGATGCAGAAACAACTCCAGACACACTTAGCCACCTCATCTTTGACAAAGGAGCCAAATGCTCTCACTGGAGAAAAGGAGCCTCTTTAATAAACAATGCTGGAAGAGCTAGGTTTCAGTATGCCAAAGATTAAAACTAGATCCATATCTCTCAACCATACACTAAACAAAAATTGAAATGGACTAAATATTAAAGAACTAAATATTACAACAGAAACATTAAACTTCATAAAAGATAAATTAGGTAGAACTCTTCAACACATGGGCATAAGTAGGAAAAGACTTAATGAACAAAACTCAGTCGCATAGGAACTGCATGAAGAATTGACAACTTGGATCTCACCATATCAGATAGCTTCTGCACAGCAAGGGAAACCACCAATAGAGTGAAAAGACAATCTACAGTGTGGGAAAAAATTTTTATCAGCTGTTCCTCAGACAAGGTCTACCATCTGGAATATATAAAGAACTTTAAAAAAATCAGAGCCCCCAAATTTAAAGACTCAATTCAAACATGGGCATCTGAAATGAACAGACATTTCTCTGATGAAGAAGTAGAAGCTGCAAACAAACATGAAAAAATATTCACTATAACTGGTCTTTCTAGAGATCCAAATGAAAACAACACTGAGATTCCACCCTACTCCAGAAAGAATGGCTGCTATCAAGAAATCAACCACGTAATGCTTCAATAATGTATATAAGGGCCGGAGGGTTAGCTCAGTGGTTCCGGCACCTGCCTCGCAAGTGCAAGGTCCTGATTTTGATCCCCAGTAACCACATATAATGCTGGGCGTGGAGACTCACGCCCACCAACAATCAACACCGCACACCACAATGCCGGGCGTGGTGGCTCACGCCTGTAATCCCAGCATTCGGGAGGCCAAAACAGGAGGATTGCTGAGTTCGCAGCAGCTTGCCTGGGCACCATAGTGAGCTCAGGGCCAGCCTGAACTACAAAGTGAGACCCTGTCTCAAAAAAAAAAAAAAAAATGTATACAAGGTGTAATGTTCAAACCAGGGTAATATCTTCTCAAGTATTTATCATTTCCTTTAAGTAAAAACATTCAAAATCCTTCCAGATGTCCTAAAATGTATAGTAAAATATTTTATTTATAGTCTACCTACTGTGCAATAGAACACTAGAACTTATTTTTCTTTTTTAACTATAACTTAATATCTATTAACCAATCTTTTCCTAATCTTAGCCTCTGGCAAACTACTGCTTGTTTGAACGGGTATTCTATTAATTAACAGTAGCCTATGATAACTGAATGAAACAGAGTAAACTTCTATAATTACTAATAAAAATCAATACATAGCCGCCAAAATTAGATATACCTAAAAAGTCAACTAAGAGAATGAAATAAAATTCAGAAAATGTTCAATATATCCAAAAGAAGGCAGGGAAAAAAGAAGCAAATTAATAAAGAAAGACAAATACAAAAAAAATAAGAGGAAATATTGAAATACAACCACACATGGACTTATGATGAATTAAAATAATACAAATAAAGTCCATAGTTTAGTAAATAGTAATATGTGAGTAGAGGCTTCTTAGTTTTGATTATGTAAATATAAAAGCAGAACTGAGTCAGAAGTATACAAGAACTCACCATATTATCTTTAAACTTTTCTATTGAGCTAAAATTGCTCCTATGAAATTAAATTACATAAACGAACTAATAAAATGTTTAACAGTAGAAGAGTTCATAAACTGTGGTATATCTATATTGTATGATATTATGTGAATCTTTCAAAAATATTCTCAAAAGTTTTAAAATATGACACAGATCTGTAAATATCATATCTTTCCTCTGGCATGAGAAACTGAAGATGTAAATGAGTTCTAGAATATATGGTAGATATTGTGAAATAGAAAATATTCAAAGAGAAATGGGGTGTAGGGATAAGTAATAAGGGGAAGAAAAAATATGATGGTAATAAAAAAAGGGAAACAAAGTTTATGTATACAGGAGTGAGGAGTTATAGGATAGGTGGGGAAATGGAAAAAATAAAAATGTAACGTCATACGCTGGTGCAAATTCTCTACATTGTGTGTGATCACGATGTATATATATAATGTACCAAAAAAGAATCAAATTTTTAAGAAGTTTATGAAAGGTCATTAAACAACATTTTAAGCATAAAAGTCAGTATGAGAAATCTTAATCTCATAAAATGTAAAACTGGGTGTGGCGGATCACTCCTGTAATCCCAGCACTCCAGAAGGTGAGGCAGGATTGCCACAAGTTCAAGGCTTGCCTGGGCTACATAGTGAGTTCAGGGCCAGCTTGAACTACAAAGCGAGACCCTGTCTCAAAAAATCTAAAAAAGTAAAAATAAAATAAAGGGCTGGAGATTTAGCACAGTGGTTAAAGCACCTGCCTCGCAAGCACAAGGTCCTGAGTTCAATATCCACTAACCACATACAATGATGGGTATGGTGATTCACGACCACCAGCAATCAATACCACATACCACAGTACCCAGCATGGTGGCTCATGCCTGTAATCCCAGAACACAGGAGGCAGAGGCTGGAAGATTGCTGAGTTTGAGGCTTGCCTTGGCTACATAGTGAGCTCAGGGCCAGCTTGAACTACAAAGCGAGACCCTGTCTCAAAAGATAGATAGATAGATAGATAGATAGATAGATAGATAGATAGATAGATAGATAGATAGATAGATAGATAGATAGATAGATAGATAGATAGATAGATAGATAGATAGATAGATAGGCAGACAGACAGATAGATAAAATGTACACATACACACCTCACAGCAATAGTCCATGGAAAGAAAAATATAAATTTTTTAATTTTCATAATATTTCACATAATGGTTTTAATCAATTCTTAGCACACTAAGAAAAATTGGTACCACTATGCTTTTTATGCAAATAAAAATGATTCTATGACTTCTCCTTTGAAGTCTCTACAAAAATACCATTCTAAACAAACCAGATGCTGATAGGTTCCTGTACATTTTCAATTCTCGCCTGCCTCCATACAAATACAATTTTAATCTTGTTAGCATTTGCAAAACACTTGGTAAAAACTACATTTAAAGATGCATACAAATCATTTCAGTTTCTATGAATGCTCTTCAAAATCCAAAGATTCAGCTCAGATTATTTTCTTCTTTGCTTCTCATCCTTTATATTTCTTGGCATAATATTCCAAGTAGTACCATCACTGTATTTATGAGAAGACAAAGAACAAGGGTAGAAGCATTTACTTGTCTTTCTTTCTTTTCTTTTTTCTTTCCTTCCTTCCTTCCTTCCTTCCTTCCTTCCTTCCTTTCTTTTTAATTTATTTACTTGTATTTCTGAGTAGAAAGATGGAAGAAGTCTTGGGTCCATCCTGCTGTTTTGCCAGCTCTGGACTATCTACCTCAGCACTTCCCACTACAAGAGAAAAATAAACCCCATATCACTTAAGAACTATTAAGTCTTGAAATTTTCTCTTATAAGCCATATACATTCTGAACACTACAAAAATAGTGCCTACTTCTACATTGTTGATGACAATGCAGATGGTACCACCACTGTGGAAATCATATGAAGATTCTTCAAACAATAAAAATTAGAAATTCTATTTAAACCAGCTCTTCCCTTTCTAGGCATCTTCCTAAAAGATTTTAACCCATCATATTAAAATGATACATGCATATTTATGTTTATAGCACCACAATTTACAAAAGCTAAATCTTGGAAGACGCCTAAATATCAATCAACAGATGAACAGATAAAGAAAACATGGGGTTATACACAATAGAGAACTTCTCTGGCAAAAAAATTAATTTGAATAATTTGTAGGAAAATGAATGTACCTAAAGACCATAATGTTAAGTGAACACAAGCTTAAATATCACATATCTTCTTTTATATGAGGCACCCTAAGCATAATTTTAAAAATAAAATAAAAGACTATAGGAAAACTCAAAGATAGGTATTAAGCATGTACAAGCATTTTTTTTAAAGTGATATCTGCATTTGAACTCCTCTTTTGCTGGATGTCTTTTTTTAAAAGAACAAAATATATTTACAAGCAAATCATCTAGTTTGGTGGTATGTGTGATTTTTAAGCTATAACAAATGTCTATTTTAATTCCCTGAAATGGATGAGAGAGAACTATTCTTTCATTTAATAGGAAAGGGCAAACTAAGTACGGACAACTCAAGAGGTTTTAATAATCATATAATCAATTAAACATTTCAATGGCTTTCTGACTTAATGATCAGTGTTCACAAAACCTTTTAAAAAAGACAGGGTCTCACCAAGTTGCTAAATTGCCTAAAATGGACTTGAACTTTTAATTCTCCAGCCTCAGCCAAGCCCAGAGTGCTAGGATTATAGACATGCACCACTACACTCAGCTATAAAACTTTTTATTCAGCATGTATTTGCTGGAGAGAGAACATTCCAAGTTAGAGAAGTTATGAAACAGGATCCTGCCAAGAAAATAATAATTCTGGAGGAAGGAACTTTCATCCTAGTCCTCAGGAAACATACACAAACACACACACACACACACACACACACACACACACATTTTCAATGAGACAGAGTCAAAGAAATTAGGCAGTTATATTTTATATAACAAAACCTACTTTATTTTCAGGTCATCAAATTTGAGTTATTCTCTCATACCCAGGCCTATGCCAGTGTCACAAAAGTTATTAATTTGCCATTGCTTTTAATTTGATGTTCTTAATGTTTTTGGTAATATTTTCACTTGTTTGAAGTAGAAGTGCTGGTTAGAGTAAACTAGCTCTTTGTTACTATACACAGAAATTCTATTGTGATTTCTTACAAATTGTTGTTAGCTATAATGCAGTTTCTTTGGAACTCCATTTGTGAATGCTATGTTCCTTCTGTGTTATACCCCTGTTCCCTGAAGCCACTGTAGGAGTACTTGTATCACACAAAATGAACTCAGAGATAAATATCTCTCTAGATCATTTTTGATCAAACACATAGGCTTTTGTTAGTGCAGCTATACCAGCAATTCCAATTCAATTCCCTACTCTAAACAAGTAGAATATTCTTATGAAGACTTCAAATTTTTTTACTTACTAGGGATACACACTATAACTATTTTTATTCTTTCTCAAGGAAACTATTGTGAGGAGGAGTTATTCCAGAATTAGGGGGAAAAAAAACAAAACTTCTACAAATGAAATATAAAACCAAAATTTAAAATTCAACATATATCATCAATAGACACAACAAAAGAAATAATTTGCTACCAGGAAAATATAACACAAGAAATTACATCAAATGAATCACAGAGAAAAAAATACAATAGGTAATACATATATAATTTATAATGAAATAATCTAGCATGTATTAAAGTTCTAGGAAGAGAAAATAAATTGATGCAATCACAATATTTAAAGAAATAATGGCTGAGACTTTTCTAGAACTAATGGAAAGACATCAGTCCATCCATTAAAAAGGCAAAGAAACCAAGTATGGTGGCACACACCTATAATACCAACTATTCATGAGGCTGAGACAGGAGGATCCCACAATCAAGGTCAGCCTTGGTAATTTAGTAAGACTTTGGCCAAAATAAAAAGCAAAAAAGGATGGAGTGATAGCATGCATGAGGCCTTGGGTTCAATCTCAAAGCAAAAAAAAAAAAAGAAAAAGAAAAGAAAAGATAAGAAAAAAAACACAAAGTAATATAAGGAAAAAGGATTCAATTGCTTCCTTTTTGCCCAGACATATAACAATAAAACCTAAAAAATCAACAAGAAGAAATGTTAAAAGCAGATGGGAAAAAAGAAAAAAATGACAAATTACAATCAAAATAGCAGTGATAGTTAAATTGACAGCAGACTTAAATCCTAAAAAATAGAAGCTAAAAGACAGTGGAATGAATTATGTAATATGCTGTAGGAAAAATAACTAGAAGCCCAGAATTACAGATTTTCAAGAATAAGAGAAAAAAAATTTCAGGCCAAATAAATAAACTAAAATCTGATGATGTTAGTTAAAGGCATGCCACAGTCAAGAGAAATTCTAATTCAGTATGAATCCAGACAACTTCCACAACCCCACTTAGGAATACATGACACTTTAGGAATATATCTAGATAAAAACCGTAACACATGTGTATTTTGTTATTTTGTTAACTATGCCTTTTAACACTTTCCAAGTTCCATATATATATACATATATATATAATTTTATTTATTATATATATATAATTTTATTTATTATATATATTCATTTTACATACATACACATAACTTTTATACTCATAGGGAAAAGTTAGTTTCCATAGAAATAAAAACTCAAGGCAAATGTTAGAAGATTTTTGGTCTTACTGTTTGCAACTGATTTTAATTTTTTAAAATATGGCTGTAATTTTTTAAATAACATCAATGCTTTTATGTTTTATATAAGAAAAGTCCCAATAATGTTCCTCTTTGGCACTTTAAAAAAAATAGTACATAACATGATTACAGTGTTCTGAAGCCAAGAACCCCATCAAACATAAAAGATGTGGGTAACAAATTATTTCAAGTATCAGTAAGTGAAGATGGGATATAAAAAAATATGTTCTCAACTTTTACTTCTGTTGATAAAATCAAAAACATATGATCTAAAAATCATATTATGTGAAATGATAATTGACAGATTACACACAAATGTTTAGTACTGGGTAAACTAAAAACAGGTAGGAAACTTGAACAGCTAAAGTATTTTCAACAGATAAAAGGTGAGAGGTTGTTATCATATCTTCCTTCTCTTTATTTCCAATATTTTGCTCTCAAAATTATGAAAAGGCATGAAATCAGAATCAATCACTTTGGTGTCTTATTTTAAGAAGAGAGATGCTAAGAAAAATTTGATAAAGTATAGGGAATATGAAGGCAAAATACAAATACAACTCAAAGTTAACTGAAGGTTAAGACTGAGCTTAAAGGTTTACATTGTAATCCACAGTTAAAAGGTCAGTTGATCCCTCAGACTTTCCCATTCAATAAGTATTCCCAAAACAGCTGGTTCTTAGGGCCATTCTCATAATTTTAACCTGTGTTGCAAAGTAACCACCGTAAGGTAATTTCAGTTAGACAAGGTCAACTGCAGACCAATAATATTATATGGAAAATTCCAAAAATAAAGAATTCATAAATGTTAGATGATATGCCATTCTGCATAGTATGAAATCTCCTGTCCCTCAACAGGAACATGAATCATATTCCTCTATCCAGAATATCCAGACTCGGTGGTATATACTACCAACTCTTACTCAAGGGCTATCTCAATTCTCCCATCAACTATCAGGATATCTTAGTTCTTATGTTCAAGTAAACCGTATCTTACTTAATAATGGCATCAAATCATACTGTAAGCACTCTGGGAATTCAGAGATCCTAAAGATAAGGCATAAAAGTACATCCTTTATAAGTTAAAAGATGAAGGTTTGTAAATTTTGAAAGTTACTATGACCTGATAAGAATAAATCATATCTTTGAAACTGTGAAAGAGAAAAAAAGAAATATGTACTAGAAAAAAAAATTTGGAACTAAAAAATGCAAAAGTACATTATAACTTAGTAATGAGTCTAAGAGATAGGGATCACAAGTTCAAGCTTAGACTGAGCAACTTAGCAAGACCCTCTCTCAAAATCAAAAGTAAAACAGGGGGCTGGAGATGAAGCTCAGAGGTTCAACTCCCAGTGATAAAATTAATAGATAAGTACATGATAAAGTCATTCACCTCATTTTGTCTCATCATATATCTAACGTATTATCTCACATCATCACATGAAAGTAAGTATAGCACATTAAGATATTTTGAGAGAGATCATATTCACATAATTTTTGAAGTATATTTTGTAATCATTCCATTTTATTATATTGTCATTAAACTCTTAGTGTAGTTAATCATAAATTAAACTTTATCATACATATATGTGCACTGCAAAAAAACTATAGGGTTTGGTACTCTCCATGGTTTCAAGAATCCATTGTGGGTCTTAGAATGCATTCTCTAAGAAAATAAGGGATTACTGTTCACCTACAGTATTCTTCCTCACATGCTAGTTAGAATAAACTGTTCAGGATTTGACAATAATGTCTACCACATACTCATCCATTATGGTATATGCTGTTACAATAGAAATGGAAATGACAACTAAAAACTTTAAATTAATTCGGTAAAAAAAAACTTAAATAATAACAAGGAAGAGAAAGTTCAGTTGGAGCTTACAAAGCAAATTAATGAGTTTAATTTTGGGTATCTGAGTGTGTCCATCATGAGCATGAAACATCATTCTGAGCAACATCAAGGGGAAGCTCTTCTGTTGTTAAAAAGCAGGAGTGAAATTCATGTGAGAAGTCAGGTTAAACAAAGACCTTCAGGAGTCAAGTGCTACCTAGGTACCACTTCAAACCCTAAAAGTTTTTGTGTTTCTTCAGGCAGAAAACTTTGTGCAGAGGGAAAAAAAAAATCACAAAATTTCAGGGCTAAATGGGCTACATACCATTTTTTAAATAGCTGAACCTCGGGACAGTCATGGAAAGATAATAGGAAATAGGAAAAAGTCCTGAAAAGAGGACTAGCAAACAAGGAGACTGTAGCAGAACTAAAGGATGCTAGAAGATCCAAGCTGCAGTAACACAATAGAATTAAGACTAACAAACCACATCAAACCTAGAGGATAATTGGGGCATGGGAACCACTGCCCATTACTCTTATTTCCATTCAACTGTCCAGCCTCTTAGAAAGACATTTTTTAAATTTCTTCTAGTTTTTCTGTCAATACTTCCTATAAGGACCAACACAAGTAGGGCTTGGGATTTAGTATCAAGGTCCTGAGTTTGATCTGAAGGAAGGAAGGAAGGAAGCAAGCAAGGGAGGGAGGGAGGGAGGGGAGGGGGAGAGAGGGAGGGAGAGAGGAAAGAAAGAAAGAAAGAAAGAAAGAAAGAAAGAAAGAAAGAAAGAAAGAAAGAAAGAAAGAAAGAAAGGAAGGAAGGAAAGATCGGAAGAGCGTCGAGTAGGGAA
>PVIC010027754.1:0-23660 GCA_004025085.1 Thryonomys swinderianus
GCATTGTGGTATGCAGTGTTGATTGTTAGTGGGCATGTCTCCATGCCCAGCATTATATGTGGTTACCGGGGATCGAACTCAGGACCTTGCGCTTGCGAGGCAGGCGCCGGAACCACTGAGCTAACCCTCCAGCCCCATAGAATCTGTTATCTTTGAGGAGGCCATTTTATGGCATGCCACAGACACTATACAAATGGTACATTGTGTTTTCTCTCATAATTTTGTCTGCTATGTTGTATGCCTGTCAGTGATTCTTGCCTGAAACATTTATTGGGTATTCTATGTCTTTTTGTCCCAGTACTATCTTTATTGACCATAATTCTGTTGTGCATAAGAATGTCTGTTCCCTTCCATTTGTTTGTCAGTGTTGGTGAAGCTATGGCACGCATGCCACAGTGGGCTGCTTCTTATCACTGAAAGTGCTAAAAGGTTCACCATCACTGCTTTAGTTATTCAATTCTTTATTTGTATCAGCAGAGACCAGTAGATGCTTATTATATGTTGTCAATCTGTCACAGAACTGACCATGATGACCATCTTCAATATGAACCCTAAGGCCCTATGCCCTTTCTTCATGATCCTATCTTTTGTGACTTCTATGTTTCTTCTTGTCAAAATGAAGTTTTCAGGATCTTGTTATGTACTTCCTTCCACACCCCTGGAATTAATCACTCCTTAAAAAACAAAACAACAACGAAAACAAAACCCTTTTTATTTGTCCTAGGAAATGTCATTTAGAAACAAAGTTCTGGGTATTAGATGTGATTATTGTTAGTGGAATGTCAGAGCTAGAAGCCATTTCAGTATACCAACAGGAGATGTAAACACACACACACACACACACATACACACACACACACACAATCGGCACAGCAGATCCTTGACTTCCAAACTCAACTCATTGTGAGCACTAGCTATAACTCAGGTTGGTCAACTGAAGGCTCAGGCTCCTCTACACAGCCTTCCAAGTCTCTCTCCTGTATATGGGCAGATCTCAGTGTCCTTGAAGATGCATCAGCCTGGGATTTCTAAATCCCACATCAGAAAGGATGGTGCAATGTCCAGAACTCTTTAAGGATTAAATTTGCATCAAAGACCATCTGGAAGTGAAAGCAGCTGAGATTTAAGTCATAACTCTAGAACATATTTTTTTTTTCTTTGTAGGAACAGGGATTGAACTCAGGACCTTGTCAGGCAGGTTCAGGGCCACTGAGCTACATCCACAGCCCACAATTTAAAAACTTTGTTCATAAGTTAAAATTAAAATTCCATGCCTAACCCAAGTTGTCTGTATGTCAAACTAGTCATAACTCGATGATATTGATTTTAATATTTGTCTGTGTGTCTGTCTGTACATCAATTTTTAAACCACATGCCAAATCTAGGGTAATCCTTTCAGAGGCTTAGTACTTTGCTCTTTTGCTGTAAGAAACCAGTCACCATGTTGGAAGTCTGACCATCGTCCTAAAGAAGTTCACATTAGCCTTGTGATTGGGAGCACCAATACACTAGTCATACAAATAAAGTTTTCTTGAGTCTTTCTTCTCTTATCAGCAGTCTAGTGAATACAACTGACTGATTCTAGCCCATGCCATATAGCACTGTGCAACTGCCCATTGGAAACTTGTCCAAATTTCTGACTCACATCAATTGATGTTTGAATATGTTATTTTGAGATGCTTTATTATACAGTGATACATAATTAAATGTTTAACTCAGAGAAATAATTCCATCAATCTTTGATCAGTGTAGTTTGATAAATATGTTTTCTAGGATTTTGGCTGACTAATCCAGGAACAAGCATACTGTGCTTTATTAATAAATTTTCCCCACTAGAGGAAGACATTCAAAACTGTACTTTTATTGAAAGTCCCACCAAGTCAAGTTTACCTACTATTGTCACTATAGGAGTGGAGTATGTCATATTGTTTTGAGGAGGTCATGCCTCAGGGTCAAAATTCTAACCAACTGCAAAAACTTTCCATCCTCAGATGAAATTGAAGACACAGTATCATAAATTGTGAAGGGGGAAAGTTTTAAACTAGAGAGAATTCAACTTACTGAGTGCTTTCAGTATTTCTATGGTGATCCCCATGGGACTCAATCCCTGGTATTTGCATCCCTCAGTTATTTCCACTTCTTATCAAACCTTGTGTAGAGGTATTTTTTTTGAGACAGGGTCTCACTTTGTAGTTCAGGCTGGCCCTGAGCTCACTATGTAGCCCAGCAAGCCTTGAACTCACCAATCCTCCTGTCTCTGCCTCCCGAGTGCTGGGATAACAGGCGCGAGCCACCACGCCTGGCTGTAGAGGCATTTTTAAGGATAAGACCACTATTGTATATTAGTCTCTGTGAGGTGAGCTCAGAATAGAAGTTACAGTATAAATGGCAGAGTCCGTGGTAGGCAAGGCCTAGAATATAATTACTGATGAGAAATTCCTGCAAGGGGCACTTCAGAACAACCTCTATATTCATAGTGTATTCTTGACCAATGGTTCTATGGAGGGAGAAGAACAAATATTTCCCCTCATGGAATATTTAATAGGGTCTAAAGACATGATTTTCATAACTAAGGGCAGCATGATGGAGGAAAGAAGAAGGGAAGAGACTTGTTACTGACAAATAGTGACCCAATGACAGGGAAACCGGCAATGGGCGGTACAGAGGCTGCAGCAAGGTGTCATTAAGCATAAAGGGCCGATGGTGCTGCTGTGGAGAAGTGGTGTTCCAGTGGAAGCCAAGCCATGAGATGGAAGAACAAGTACCTGACTGGTGGTCTTACAAAAATTTATATAATTTTAGAAGAAGAGAAACATGAATTTGTAAAGCCTACAACCATTTGAGATGAAAATTCTTATTTTGATTACTTTGACTTCATATGACATTCTTATTCTGACTCTTTGCGATGAATGTGCTTCCAAAGTAGAGAGAACAAAACATTCAAATTAATGGGGGGAGGGGACTTGTTAATTGTTCTTCATTTTTGCAGTTACATTAAGGGCATGAATCAAGCTGTAAGAATGATTTTAGGCTTTCATGTAATCAGAGATCTACAACAGACCAAGAGATACTGACCAGGCCACAGGAACCTCTTGGCCACAGTTTACTCTGAAGACTGGGTGGGTCTGACGAGCTAATTTCTAGGATGTTTGTTTTTAATTCTTCTATATGTTTCTTTCTTTAGGGTCATATTCTGGATGCATAGAGAATGGTTTAAGTACAGACAGAACTGATGGACGGTTTCAACCTGCAATGGGGGATTAGCAGTACTTCGGAGTATCTGGTGATCCAGAATGGCAGAGAACACGAGTGTATGCAGAGTTAGAGAAGGAAAAGTAGGACTAGCCATATGTGGCTGGGCACCTCTGTCTATCTCTGTGTATACTCTGTGGATGTCTGCTTTGGAAAACTGAGGTGGGTTAAGGCCGATGTGTCTAGCATGATGGGGCCTCGGGTAAGAGCCAGTTTGACTGGATCAGAATTTAGCTGACCCTTTGGTTAATGTCCCCAACTCCACGAAAATGTGCAGCTCTGGAAGTCATAAATTCTTCTCTATCACAGGGCTCTTTTGAAGGGAACCTGAGGACATGAGTAAGAGGATAAATGCGCTTGCAAAGCACAAATCGGCATCTTCAACTCTGTCCAATTATCCTGGCAAAGTTGAAGTGAAGCCCAAAGGACTCACCAAGAAAAAAATTCCCATTGGAAAAAAAATGATCTCGCCAAAGGAAATGATGATTCAATAGAACTGAATGGAAAAGAAAAGGATATTTAAAGGTCATACGATAGAATTTAAGTCTAGATGATGACTTTTTCTTGGCCCTAATTAGCAACTCTAGACTGCAGCAAGTTACACCTAGAAGATATGCAATGGGAAGGGCATCTGGGAGCAAGACCCCTATACTGGTTTGTTGATTTTGCTCCATTATCAGGACATGGCCAGACTCCCAGGTCCACCCTTCCATGTCCACATTCTTTCTCGTGTCCACAGGCGCAGCATTTTTAACCCATGCACTGCTTACCTCCTCTCCTTCCTGCCCTTTCATTCTGTGGTTCTTTTCCTAAGCCAAGCACAGCTCTCAGTATTACCTATCTTGTGAACCTGTTAAGTGTCCAGTTCTTTCTGATTATAAGTGGATTAGTCATTCACTCTTCTCAATACTTATTTCTGGCCTGATTGTGCCAACAACAATGAAGTCAAAGGCGTTGTGTTTATTAGGTTCCAGAACTGCAGAGACAACTGAGACAAGGAACTTTAAACCAACCTGGGGGAGCAACATACGTAAGTAAACATGGGGCATAATAATTCATGCTGCTACATGAGAAATGCCAGTGCTATTGGAATCCATAGGCAGAAGCAACTCTGTAACCTGGTATGCTTAGGAAAGTAATTATGTAAGAAATGAGCCATTATATTCAGAGAAAAAAATGAGATATAAATAGAGGCAGAAAGAGTATTATGGGCAGAGGTGATCAAACTGCAGAGGCAGTAAAACCATTGGTGCATTTGGAAGTAGAGATCTTAAATCAACAAAGTTAGCGAAGAAGAGGGTTTGAGTAGTGAAGAGGCACCACTGTGCTGGTCACAGATGGGAAGTCTGGGGAGAAGCAGATTGTATAGAGTGGTTGGGGGCCATGGAAGTTAAGCAGAACACTTTCCTATAGGCATTTGGATGTCACTGCAGGTTTTCCGCCAAGGAAGTGACCCGCCCTTGCATTTGGGAAGACAGTCCTACAAGCCCTGTAAGCCGCAGTGAGGAAGGGTCTGAGCCATAAGCACTAACTCACTGTCTGCCTGTGAAACAGAAAAGGACAAAATCAGACACAGGAGCTTTGGGGCTGCTTTTTGAATTTTGTTCTGTGTCCCCATGTTGCATTCATATAACTAGATCACAAATGGCCCATAAGCCAGAGAGTCTTTTCCTACTTTCACTACATGGTATTTCTGCATAGCACTTAGGAATAAGTTTGGTTAGCAACTTCTTAATATCATCCTAAAATTTTCATCACAGTTAGCTGTTTCAGTGAGTTTTAAACAGAATACTGATATGGGGATCTAAGAATTTGGGAAGTAAAGTGTATTCTTCATGTGATATGTTTCTTAGGGCCAAGAATGCCAAATCGTCTAGATCAGATCAATCGTGTTCAAGCTGTGGCTCATGAGTTTTGTTGGGAAATGGAGCAGAAATCCGAGAAGCCACCGTCAGATTTTGAGAGGTCTAGAAACTTAGCACCTCGGCGCCTCAGCTGCAAGTTCCATCCTTCTCTGGAAAAATATGTATTCCTACAAGGTCATAGTAGTGGTTACAGTCAGCACATGGGAAAAAATTGAGGTTAAGTCTGAAAAACCGAGGCCATCTGTCTGCCTGCTCTATGGAAAGTATCATTCCCTGGTACAGATTTAGGCTGAGCCCATATGTCAATCTGCAAAACAGTCCTGCAGTTAATTATGGGATTCTCCCTGGTCAGTTTAGTCATGGCCAATTAAAGTGGCTCTAGCAATTTCCTTGGAATCTGAATTCTAGATGGTCTCCTTCTTCTTTTTAACACTTTGCTGTTCCACATTTTATTTGCAGAGACAGATTGGAAATTTCTTAAGGGCATAGTTTATATCTTATACTTCTTTTAATTCTGCTCAGCCCTTGGCACCAAACAGAAAATTATTTAGTGAATAATTGTTGAATTGGACTGTCAATAAAACTCCTATTATCACAAGTGTAGTTGATCAAGTATTCTTGCAAATTTACTCATTAGTGGTAAAGATGCACTTCTGGGTTTAGCCTGAAAGTCCTGAGGACTTGTGAGAAGTAGTTCCATGGTGTCTAAAGTGTAAAAAGTGGCGTAAATCAAAAGTAGAAAGGCACACCGCCAGTTGCCTATTCAGTTCCAGCTGTTACCACTGATGAAGCCATATACTTCGCCTTATGCCTATAACCTTTCACTAAAAGTGTCCTTCTGCAGCACATGCAAAGGCCCCAGTTCTCTCAAGCAGTTTAGATAACCAATAGTAAGAAATCCATAGTGAGACTAAAAATAAAGACCTTTGAGGTAACAAGACCTTTGAGATCTTTGAGGTAACAACCAGTTGCATCTTTGCACAACTTTCTCAAGACCAGATAGGCATTGTACTATGCACAATAATGGTAATGAAAGCTGATCTTGCCAGGCATGGTGGCACATTCTAGTAACCACACTTGCGAGGCTCAGGTAGGAAGCTAGCTAGGACTAGTCAGTGAATTCAAGGCCAGCCTGAGTGACACAGAAAGACTTTGTCTCAAAGAACCAACCAAACAACAATGAAAAGACTGGTAACCTTTCATGGGTACTAGAATAATCTTTTCTCTATTTCTCCAAAACATGAATCTATGCTGGGAACTGGCATTCATCTTCTTCTTGTAGTGATTAATTTAGAATGGGCATGTGACCCAGTTGTGGCCCAAAAGAAGAAGGAAACCTTCTGGAAAAGATTCCCTTGCCCTTTCTTACTGAATATGAACAGGAATGAAGGCCATGTGTGGCTGCTCATGGATGGCCATAATGTGGTCCAAAGAAGCAGCAGCTTTCGGACAAAAGTCAATGCTACTCAGAGAAAAAAAAAAAAAAAAAAAACTGAGTTTCTGACAAGCCACTGAGTTGTCAGCCATTTTTTCCAGAATTCTCTTCTTGTGGAGTGTTCTGACTCACACATAAGAACACATTACTTAATGTTTTAGCCAATGTGATTTGTTTTTTTGTCATTTCTCACAGTCACAATACCTGTGAGCAAGGGA
This sequence comes from Thryonomys swinderianus, assembly GCA_004025085.1. Taxonomy (NCBI): domain Eukaryota; kingdom Metazoa; phylum Chordata; class Mammalia; order Rodentia; family Thryonomyidae; genus Thryonomys; species Thryonomys swinderianus. The sequence goes on from PVIC010027754.1 coordinate 6,771, forward strand.
TTATCTTAACTTTACAAAGGTTGTCTCAGTTACTCATCAAAACAGCTCTGTACAGTTGACACTGTCTTTATCCTCAGTTCTCAAGTAGCAAATTGACAAGTCGATGGTGTAGGCAACTTGTTACACTCACAAGGCACATGGTTGCTGGAGAGTTCTGATCTGTGCTTGAGGAGTTGGATTCTAGAACCCACACCCTTAAACACTCATTAAATCCCTACTCTGGAAGCTATCTGTTAATTTATTTTACGCAAGGAACAGAAGGACCACAATAAGAGATACACAGGCTCAAAAAAGTTATACATTAAAAAATATGAAGGGGAGTATGTGTTTACAATAAGTTGAAGATAATGATTTAAATGCTAGTGCCACCCGTGACTTATACTTTATGTAAGAAGAGTATTGAATTTGACTTCTTTCCTTTTAGCAGGCCGAGGCTCTGTTTTTAAAAGAAGGAAAGTTTTGCAACCAGAAACCAGACATTTTCTCTAAATTTCACATGCTTCTCTCAGTCTCATGGAAAGTGGAGTTGTCAGATGGAAGTGAAAAGCCCTTTGAGTGGGTTAGCAAATTGCCATGATGGATGAGTGTGTGTGTGTGTGTGTGTGTGTGTCCCTTCTAGAGCTGTCACACTTGATAAGGTCTGTGGTGCCTTGGTCTCCAATCCATGTTTCCAGTCCTCTGGGGATATCTATGTACCTTAAGCCCCTCCACAGTCTACAATGTCCATCCTCTAATTTCCTGTGAGCAGCTTCTTTCTTTTGACAATAACTTTCCCCCAAATTCATAAAAGCTTCTCTCTTCTTCAATCTTCACATGATTTTTGGTCTTTTTTCCATTACACCCTGGGCAAGGTTCAAATATTTAAAGTTGAGGTCTACTTATGGCTTTTTTGAAGGACTATCTTCCTTTTATGTATTATCACTTTAACCTGCTTGAAGCTTTCTTCAGTTCAAGGATTTGCTCAGCGGAAGCGATTCTTTTGAAATATGGCTTGTAATCAATGTGTCAAATGATCTTTAAATAAAATGCACTAAACAATTCAGAAAGAGCTTCCTAAAAATGTCTTTCATGCCATACCCAAAAGTTTGTGTCTGTATATGTTTACTGTATTACATGGGTTTTCAAGGTTCATCTTTTGATATTCTTCCCACACCCTTCATTACCAAGTGGGTCAGAAGCACTTTGATAAGCACATTTTAAACTTGGTCAGTGGGAAAGTAACTTTGACAGAGTTTCTAGTGATGCAGTGTAAAGTAGAAATATATACTTAGAGGATAGTGTGTGTGGGTGTGTCTGTTGATAAAGATTTTCTCAACAAGTAAACAGTTCCTTTTAAAAAAAAATAAATTCAAACAGAGCTCTCTTTCAAAAGCTACATCATCCAGACTTTTGAAACCAAACACGACATGAGCTTATCCAGATAATTGCGTCACTGTGAGAGAAACTTAGGTTTTCTCTCTCTTTTCCTTTTCATCATTATTTGTTGAATACCAACTTTTATAAGCCAAGAGTAGACAAACCATGGGGTCACTAGATTTTAAGATTTTTGATGGGGATTCTAGAAATAGGGAAGGCTGCCGAGTTGCTAGATATTTGGAAATTTACTTCCTACGATGCTGAGTCTCCTGTGCAATTGCATTGCTGGAGGATACTCATCTCATTGAATTGTATGTGCACGTGTGCACACCGCACATTCCCAAAACACACGTGACAAAACCAGGCATGCTAAAATCACTGAAAATCTAAGCTCCTGGGGAAGATGGTTCATTTTTACATTCCTTTTATTTGTTACCCCTCTTCTGTATGTCCCCAATAATCCCTTCGTCCTCTAGTCGTATAAATTATTCTATTTCCTTTTATTGCCGGTAGGAATGATTTGTATCTTACTGTGTTTTTCCTTCTCCTCCTTTTCCTCTTCTTCATCCTCATTTCCTCCTTTTCAATGGGGCAAGTTGGAGATTGGGATTGAATGCTGATTTCCAACAACCTTTTCTTATGTCTAACTTTTCCTTTTCATAAAGTCTTATTCTTGTTTTATGAACATTATCATTTGGAAACTATTTTCCTTTTAAAGATAATAGCCTCTGTTTCCTAATTATTTTTGATTTCTGTATTTATCTCTGATATGCTTTGGGTCCCCATTTCCACAAGGCTATGGAGATTCCACGTAGTCTATTTATAGTGGAGTGATAGTGAGGTGTCTGGTATCCCTCTCTGGACTGATTGTCTGCTAGAGGCCACTTTAGAGTCTGCCCAGCAGGACATGACTTAAATTGTACTACAGATCTTTAGCTCTCAGCTCTAGAGCACTTTTCTTTCATACACCAGTGTGTACATTAATTGCCTTCATTTTTTTGTTTTGTTGGTTTAAAGAGAAAGGATGTCTGCTATTTGCCACTGAGAAATAAGACACTGTATTCAGACCACTTTGCCCAGCTACATGAATGGAAAGAAGTAGTACAGATAATTCTGTTTTATAGAGTTCCAGCTTCTCTCTCATTGTATCACTCAGCACAGTCCAGACAATTTATTTACTATGATTTTAAAAATACTACTTAAAAATTCAAAGCATAACCCCAAATTTGGGCTAGGGATTTAGCTCAGTGTCACCACACCTGCCTCACAAGCACAAAATCCTGAGTTTGATCCCTGGTACTGAAAAAAAAAATTAGAGATAGTATATATACTTAAACTTCATCTACTTCTCACTTAGATTTCATAGTTATACATTTGTTTTTTGCAGTATTGGGGATTGAACTTGGACCCTTGTGCATCTAACGTTGGTGTGGTACCACTTGAGCTAAATCTCCAGCCCTTAGTTATACATTTTTGTGAATGTTTTATCCATCTTTTACCTTTTTTCTTGAAATATGCAAAAATATATCCAGAGATCATTTCATTTGTCCTGTAAATGCCTCAATGTACATCTCCAACTCAAAAATAATGTGATTTTGTGACCATTCTCACACCAAAGAGAACAAATTCCCTAACTCAGAGTTCACAGACATTACTCAAATTGTTTCAGTTGTCTTCAAAGTGATATTTTATAGTTCAGTTTGAGGTCCTGTCATGGACTGGTTAGAAGTTTTTATTTCTGGATCACATTGTACATTGTTGGAATTTAGTGATGATTCAACATCTTCTTTTGTCGTCTTATTCTGAACTCAAACTATCTGTGAGGACATTCTCCTGGGAAGACAGGAAGGTCAAGAACACTGGTGATGAGGTAGATGAAAAGGCACCATTCTTACACAACACAGCATCTTTGCTCACTCAGTATTGGTGAAAGCAAGTCACGAGGTAACGTGAAAGGAAGCGCAGAGTATCCTGTGCATGAGCTACAGCCAACCAGAGGCAGCAGGCGTGGATGCAGGATCTTCTCACAGGAAGATGGTGTGAGTAGTTCAGCAATAACACAAACCTCTGCACGTGCCTTTGCTCAGTTAGAGAAATGGGACATTTGTTCTAGAGAATTATTACACTTTCTGAATTTGGCTGATTACTTCCTCATGGTATCATTGGACTTTTTTTGCCTCAATGTCACATATTCTTTGAAAACTAATATTTAGGTCTAAAGGTGCTACTAGGTAGGGGTTTAATATTGTTTTCTTGGCAGGGCTACTGTATGCCATGCTAGGAAGTCTCAGCTCTGCCTCCTCTTGGGAAAGAACATAGCACATTGCTTGCTCACACTGTTGCTAAGAGTCCACCGGGTGGGGGTGCTGATGGATACCTAGAATCTGTCCATTATAACATCCCCGTCAACTTTGCATCTTATCCTTCCAGCACCCAATGATGACTACTATTTAGAGTAGTGGTGGCAAATCTATGGCACGCATGTCATTTGTTTTTCTTTTAAAACAAAAGAGGATAATGTAGAGTTGTTTTTTCTAAGCTAAAACCTCAGTATTCAGGTTTAAGTGCATGTTTGCAATGTTAAGTGCGGTAAATAGGTGGGTTTTTGAGTTGCTGTTTCGGCCCTTGTCTCTTAAAAGGTTCACCATCACTAACCTAGAGTTGTTGCTTAATTAGGAACTGTACAATTATATTTTTTATCATTTTTCTTAACTTATTAAGATCAATAAAATGTTATGATCAAACTTCCCTGGTGCATCAACTATACTTTGGTTGTGCTATATTTTTAGATCTGAGTAAACCTTCATTTGAAGAAAATTTTATTAAAAACAGTTTAAAAATCCTTGGGGTAGGGAATCTCTTGGGTATCTTCCAGCTCAAATGATTTATGATTCATTGGCTGGTGCAGAATCAGTGTTTCATGACAGGGGAAAGAATAGAGTTAATAGAGGCAGGTTCTTTTGTGAGGACACAAAAATAGCTAGGTAGGGTCTCCTCTGGCCTACAGGAGATGAACTATCATGACACTAGAGAGGCTCCCTTGGTTGTGAATTCTTTCATAAGGTCAGAGGACATGATCCTCAAGCTCGCAGTCCTTAGAAGGACAATGAGGAGCAATGTGCCTCAAACCAATGTGAACTGATACTCTCAAGCATAAGAATAAATCTCTTCCATTCTCCTTTCCATATGTTATCATATAGTAGGATACACTTAACTTTCTTTAAGTTGCCTTAAACTTTCCCCTACATTCTCCTAGGTATTAACCTGTCCTACCATATTTTCAAAAACATGGCACTAACCATCATTAACCCATCATTCCACAGCTCAGCTTCCTTGAAGCCTTTACCTGCCACTTCTGTGGAACACATCTCTGCTATGTTTGCTACCTTCTCTGATTTGCTAACGCTGACCTTGTCCCCTTTGAAGTGGAAAACATCCCTTTGCTTCATAGTTGTATTTTGTTTCATCACATGAGTAGAAATGCAGTCCTCTTGGGCACACAATGATTTACAGAGATTTTAGCGAAGCCTCTCTTTCAAGCCAAACCCACTGTCTCCTCTTTTAAGATTCAGGCGCCCATGCATGAGGCTCGCAAGGACAGGGTATCGGAATGACAGGTGCATTATTGCACATCAGTTTGGCGGATGTGGTGGGAGGGGCAGGTGGCCCTGTGCTCTGATAGAAAAGAGGACATGAGTGGTTCCTTTTTAAACGTGGTGGTCATAGGCCAGAAAAAGAAGCAAGCTGAGAGATCACTCCATATCTCTCTCCCACATCTTAACGTCAGTGTCTTCCTTATGTGGAAATTGATACTGGTTTCTACTGTGTAGAGAAGTTCTGGAGATGATCAGGGTAGAATCCTGTTGGAACAAGGAATGTTTATTCTGAGTTCTTCACTCCCAGGACAGAGAAACAGATTACAGGGAGAGCAACAGGACAAATTGCACGTTAAACCCTGAAAAGTAGTATAATCTAAACAAGAAAGATTATTTCAGGGGGGAAAAAAAAACAGATGCTAAGGCCATCACAGAGAAAATGGGTTATTTAGTCTCTTAAGTACATGTTCAGTAACTCTAATTGTTATCTAAAACCCTTAAAAAGGTCCCTCCTCTTAGATCTTTGTTTGCCTGTTAGTTTCTTTTTTCTTTTCTTTCTTTCTTTCTTTCTTTTTTTTTTTTTTTTTTTTTTTTTTTTTTTTTTTTTTTTTTTTTTTTTTTTTTTTTTTTTTTTTTTTTTTTTTTTTTTTTTTTTTTTTTTTTTTGAGACAGGATCTCGCTTTGTAGTTCAGGCTGGCCCTGAGCTCACTATGTAGCCCAGGCAAGCCTTGAACTCAGCAATCCTCCTGTCTCTGCCTCCCGAGTGCTGGGATTGCAGGCATGATCCACCATGCCTGACACTGTGGTATTGTGGTATTGATTGCTGGTGGGCGTGAGTCTCCACACCCAGCACTGTATGTGGTTACCAGGGATTGAACTCAGGACCTTGTGCTTGCAAGGCAGGTGCTGGAACCACTGAGCTAACCCTCCAGCCCCTGCTAGTTTCTCTTTAGATAAAGACTTGAGAGTCATAAAATGCCTTGCTACCATCCAGAATAATCCCTTACCAGGCCCCTGAAGACAATCCATCAGGCTGATCATTATGGAGAAAAAAGTCATTACAAGATTTTGAAATATCACGCACTAACGTTAAAATTCCTAAAAGTCTGTCCAGTATAAACATTTTTACACAAAGTTCCATTTACTCCTTCTCAGAAGCAGTCAAAATTGACCAGTTGTGAGGAGTAAGAGGTCTTTATCTATCTTGAGGGTTTTGTGGCCACAAGTAGAAGACTATCTTCCTCCTCCTATAAAATGTTACCTGATATTCCTGTAGATGATGTACTATTTATGGTACACAACAAGAGCCTGTGTGCGCACCTCCAATTATTAGCAGAACATAGAAGTGCACATAATCAAAACTCTTAGGTTGATGTCATACTAAACACCTGTGAAATCTGCTACCCATTGCATTCAGATCAAAGTAATAAAGATGCCGCAGGTAAAAACTGGCATTTAAAAACTTGTATAAATTCATTTCATGAAATAGAGCAATAAGTAATTTATTGGTTGAATTTTAAAGTAAGAGAAAAAAGTGACTAGAAGTGGATAAAACTAGAGTCATCACTTCAGATTATTCTAGAATCAGCAATTTATCCTCAGTTATTTCTCAGAATGTTCATCCTGTATGATTCGGGAGGTTAAAAATGTGGACCCATATTCCTTTGTCTCCTAATAAAAGCATTTTGATGCTCCCAGAATATGGGTTTATCCTGCTCTCCTTCTCCTTCCTCAAAGCCCTCCCTCAGCCATCAGTTTGGATGTGACCACAGTATGTAGTAGTTGATAGGGCATTTACTTCAGAACCCACTCTCCAGCCATCCCCTAGTTTGGTTGTCTTGCTTAACTATAAACAAGAGTAGAGCAAGGCACTCAAATCTTTGGGTCCCTGACTCCGGTTTGTGTTTTGTTTTAATGAAACAGGCCTGTAAATTAGATACCCATTCAACCCATGTATATTTGGAATAAGGACGAGTATGACTCTGGTGGCTTGGAACATTTGCTCTCATAACTCTTTGCATTTATTCTTATAATCACCCTTTCTCTCCAGCTCTCTTCACCTCTTTGCTTCCTTGCTCCATTCTCCCCTCTGTGCCATGATCCTCTGCCTCATTAAAAGCAATAACATGAGTCAGTGGGTAAGGCTAACTAACACCTCCAAAACCATAAAACAAAATTAACCTTTCAACTTTAAATTGTTATTCTCAGGTATTGTGTGATAGTAATGGCAAACTGACTGACACACCTCCTATATATTTTACTATAAATGTAATTGGTTAATAAGACTTTATCTCAGTTCTGAAAGAACAGGTAAGCCTTGTTTCCCAACTCCGGGCAGTATGTACGCCATCAGAGTGGCCCCAGCTGTGGAGTAGGATATTTAGCCACAGAAATGGCCTCAAGTCTATTCAAGTGCTACAAATGTAAGTGACAGAGATGTTCTGTGATGGTAAGTTCCCTCCAGGAAGGGGAATACTATAATCATCACTTATAAAATCAGACTGGACTTTTCACTTTTTCTCTTGTAACCCAAGTAAAAAAATAAATCTGTCAAGGAATCTCCACCCTGTTGAAGATTTATGTTCAGTTTTTCTGACATTTGATGCATTTACAAGGATCAACCCAATTCCAAGGTGTTTATACTTGATGAGCCCCTGGAAAATTTCCCAAAGCAGCAACAGGAGACAGCTTCCTGGCCAATCTTATACTCAGCTTCTGGCATCAGCAGGGAAAAGGCTTTAGAAACCTTCCACAGACTGACTTCCATCAGGGTCCACAACAATATTAACTCTTTATAGTTCACACTGAAAAATGTACCCTAAGCTTCAGGGTCATCTGCATTTCCTTACCCATAACCTGTAGGTGAGAGGATCAATGCTTTGGGATCCTTGGAGAAATGGGCAAACCCTCATGACTATGCTCCTATACTTGGTTCCTGCTGTCGGCTCTTGTCAGGGTCTGCATCGACATTAAATTTTTCTAGTCCATGATTGAACATTATACTTTAAGCCCCAACACTCATCTGTGTTTTGTTATGCATAAAATTCAGGTGACAGGACTAAAGCTCTGGCTCCCTGGAAGAGTGAGGATCCCCTCATGACTGAGCTCCCATACCTGGTTGCATGCTATAGGCTCTTGAGTGCCATGAGGACAAAGACTGCACATGCCCCACAGCCTGGTTTTATCCTAGTGTGTTATTTGACCCATCTTCCCGCCATGGCAGATGACGGGAGCTGGTGGGCTTGTGGAAGGAATGTCTTTCGCTTGCACTTTTGAAATACACATCACGGTGACTTGTGCAAGAATTTGCCTTAGCAGTTCACAACAGAAGGGCTATGGCAACTGCTTCTTGCCTGGCAGAAATACTCAGTGAACTGGAGTTACTGATGTCATGAGTAAGCAGAGAAAAGGGATAGTTGAGGGTGTGAGAGATGTGGAAGTTTGTTTGTTGATCTGAACTGTCATCTCCTGCCCTGAAGGAAGCATCTGGTATAGTTACTGAGAGCACAGCCTCCGTGTTAGATCTAGTTGGGGAGGACAGCTGCTTATGAGGTGCATACGTTAGCTGGGTGGCCTGACCTGATTAAACCTTGGTTTCCTCTTTATCAGACAGAATAGTTCCTGTGAGTTAAATGAAAAATAAACATCAATATATGGAGACTGGTACCTGCCAAGTAGTGAAGGTAGCAGTAGCAATGATATTAGAGATGGTAGCAGAGGCAAAGATGCTGGTGAGTGCTGATGTTGAGGATGGGGACAGTGATGATACAAGTGGAAGAATAGGGGACAGTACGACATGCAGAGTTTACATTTTCATCATCTGAGTCAATGGCCATCCGAGAGGCCACAGCAGATGTCCCGAGCTGGAGAGAAACCAAAGCTGGTTGATGTCATCCCTTTATTGACTCCTTAAAAGTAAGTTTTCCCACCACTAATGCCTTTTTTTTTAAAGAAATCAAACTTAAAAATGCAAAAAAAGAAAGAAAAAGAAAAAACCAAAAAAGACAAGCTCCTTCTCTTTGCACCTGCCTCACCTGGGCTCCTCAGAAACTTGGCAGTGAGGATTTTTCTAAGGGCCTTGGTGGAGATTAGCCTGAGTCTCCCTCTTTGGGGACCCTTACCGTTCCCTTTCCTGGATCCCCAGCCAGACAGACCAGGTGGTTTTCCATGCCATCAGACTGAGATTAGATTCAACCCCAGTCCTCAAAGGGAAAGGTACCATTTCCTTTTGCCAATCCCCTGGAGCCAACCTCTGTGCTGTGATTGGCCTTCTCCCAGGGTGACTCATCAAACCGGGGTTTGTCCTTGTGCTGACCCCTGACGTCTTCCTGAGATGGGGTGAGACCTGCTGGGAGGAAAGGCAATCATTATATCATCCCTGAGCTGAGGCCACATAAACACTTCCCTTCCCTTCTGTAATGATTGGACTCCAAAGGGCAGGCTGACTTGTCTTGGTGTGGCCCTCTTTGGTCAAGGGTGTGGATGAGAAATTAAACTTACACTGGTGTTGGGAACACTTAGGTATCAGGTTTTTTTTAAACTTTTCTTCATTACGATAAAATATTAACACTGCTGTGAAAGGGTCTTTACCTTTTTCTTCCTGTTAACAGATTCTAAAAAAGCAGAAAAGGAAATGACTCTATTAACTGTGTATGGACTGGGGAATGCCAATATTTCATATGCTGTCAAGGCCTACAATATATGAAGATAGAACCAAGGAATATGGAGAAATAGTTATGTTTCTAAGGAAATGAAGGAAAACAGTGCAATTACTAAGATGATATCTGATAGGATAGGATAGGATAGAGACGGGCTGAAGTGGTGCCTGTGAATACTATTCATTTTCTAAACCTTAGTTTCCTTATGGATAAAATGGAGATTTTGATGGCATCTTTCTCTGAGTGTGTGCTCACTAGGGCTTATAAAATGCTTAGCACTGTCCCTGGTACAGAGCTAATGCTCTGGGTTGACCAATCCATGGCAAGGTGTAGTTAAGACCACACAAGAGAGACGATAATCATACCTTGAAGCCCTCAAGAGAGATCACTTGGCTACCATCAGAAGGAACCCCTAGATATGTGGGGTGACTTGAGCCAACTTTCAGTCTAGGCCCTGAAGAAAAACATGGCTTCAGTAAAAGCTGGGAAAGTAGCATAGGTAGAGAAGGAACACAGGGCTACAAAAGGTAAATTCATCAAGCATTGAGTCATTTAGTGGCTCAAAACACATATGTGTGGAAAAGTAGTGAATGAAAAAATGGTCTGGATTAAAACGTTGGAGGGCTTGACAAACAAACTAAGAAATTCTTCCAGGATGGAATGCTTCCATAATGGTCCATTTTGCCAAACCTCATAACTAGCCAACTCCCAGGATTATTAATTCCAATTGACAAGAATTTGGGGAGTTACCAATAGTGGTATATAGATGGCCAATTATCATATGCCTAGATTTATTTTTATTGTTGGATTTCAGACCCACTGATAGTTCCGAATTATTAGAAAGTCAGGGCCAGAGAAAGTCTCTAGATGAAAAGCTCCATCAGGGAAAGTAATCATTCCATAAATTTGACTCTTAGTCAAAACTGTCAACTACAGAATGTGGGCCAATTCCAGTCATGGCATCTCGCATGGTCTTTACTATGCCTTCCATGGATTGTTTGACCCAGACTATCTGATACCTACTTGTGAGCCCTACATTAGACAAAAGTCCTATAAGGAAAAAATGGCAGAAAGCTTTAAGCCAATTGAATAATACTAGCAAGTATCTTGGGGTTGGAAAAGGGCTAATATAACTGGGCCATAATCTGCAATAGAGAGTGTATCATGGAATAAACTTAAATAGTAATGCGAACATCAGATGATAAAGAATATTTTAAGTGTTGGAGGATAGTTTTGATTCCTTTCTAAAAGAAGTAAAATAGGAAGTTACTGGAGGGAATGTCAGCATCTGTATTGTGTGATCTGACTCAGGAATTACAAAATCAATAGTCTTTTTTTTTTTTTGAGACAGGGTCTCACTTTGTAGTTCAGACTGGTTCTGAACTCACTATGTAGCCCAGGCAAGCTACCGGGGATCAAACCAGGGACCTTGTGCTTACTAACCAGGCATCGGAACCACTGAGCTAAATCTCCAGTCCCAAACCCACAGTTCTTATGGAGAAGGTGTTGATAGAAGTTGGTCTTGGAACTGGACCAGTTAGGAAAGTGCTGCAGCAGTCAGGACATGAGGTGGTATTACCTCCACTGGCTCTGTGGTAGTGAAAAGGGTGATGGAAACAAATACACAAATATATTTTGAAAACAGAACCACAGAACACAATATTGGATTAGGAAAAAACAATCAAGACAGAAAAGGTAAGAATCAAAAACATCTGTTAACCCTCTGGCTTTAACAGTCTGCCAAAGAAGGGTACTAGACCGAGATGGAAAATATAGGGATGAAGAACTGCTGTGCTGGGAGATTTGAGAGTTCTGATGCTGAGAAATTGAAATAAGGCCTTAGGTAGACTTTTGCTTTTCCAAGACTTTTCAGTGCCCCAGGAATGGTGAAGATTAGAGAGACAAAAATGGGAAGACTGATCTCAAGAGAGAAGAAAGAGACAGGGCTGGGAGGTGAATGCCTGGCAAACCTACAATCGTGTGTTTGGGAGGAAGAAATAGTTGAGTCCTCAGAGGAACTGAGAAGAAAGGCCCAGTGAATTTGGATTAAAACCAGGATGTGTGCCTCCCGGAACTGGGCAATGGAGAGAGCTTTCTAGCACAGAAGGGCCCCGCAGAGCGGACGCTGCTGAGGGCAGGTGCAGCCCTCAGTGCGAGGCATCTTGTTTGGTTTCCGAAGAGGCAGAGGTCGAGCTGCCAGTGACGTAAACCTGACTCCAAGGCCCAAACCTCTTCTTACCACTCTGCTCCCTTAGGGGCCTGTGTCCTCGTTTCGGTCAAGACTTGAGCGTCAGGGGGTCAGGTCGCTGCACAGGTGTCAGGGAGTCGTACGGGGTGGTGTGCAGCCCGGCGCTGCTTTGAGCTCCCATCCTGTATCTTTCTTATTACAGCAGCCTCGCTGTCCTCCAAGCGGGGCCTCGGAGCGCGCTAGCACCCTCCGTCTCACAGAGACTGAGCCAGAGAACGTACAAAGAAAAACCAACACCACGCTTTCGCCGCAATGTTTCGGAGAATAAAACCCAACTGGTAAGTGTCACTCTTAGTCTTGTTTAAGGCACGCTCACAGGCTCTGTTTGTTTTTCTTTGATAATCATGTTACAGAGCAAGGTAAGGTCTCACTGGGCACCCGTTGCCGCAGGAGTTCCAGGCGTGGGCTTTCAGAAGCCGGGCTGGGTGCCCAAAGCTGAGGCCTCCGTGGGGCGCGGGGAGACGGACCAGGGGCAAGCGCTGCTCAGAGCTTCAGCTGGAGGCGCTGGAGTCTCGGTGAGAGCGAGCTGCCCACGAAGAGGTCACCTTTACTGAACGTCCACGGGGATCTCAGACGCGGCCTGGGTACGGTGGTGTTCGCTTCCTGTCTGGAGCCAGCACGGTGTCTGTCTCCCGCTCGACTGGGCGGGCTCTGCTGCTGCCTTCCCTGAGCTGTCAGAGTCGGTTAGGCTGAGACAAACAGCCTGTGGCCTGAGGCCGCGTGACCGTGTTTTACTTGACCGATTTTATTTTGGCACAAACGCAGCAGGAGAACGCAGACGCGCTGGGGCTTGACCGCAAGGATCAAGAGAGGGACTGAGGAATGAAAGTGTAACCGAACTGAGGCTGGTTGATGGGCTGGACTGACGGTGGCACATCACAAGTGGTGGGAGCAGGAACCGGGAGGGGTGGGGTGGTCAGCTGACCTCCAAGACTGGGGGACCCGGTGGAAAGCAGGAGGCGTCAGTGTGTGGCTTGTCGCTGGACTTGCGGGTCTTACAACACGTGGCCGGCGGACTCCCTGGAGGGTCTGCTGGCTGCAAACCTGAGGCCTATGTACTCTGGGCAGCCGTCCTGACTGCAGGGTTTCTCAGATCATGCGGACTTTGAGGACCTTGAGAGGGGGCCTAGGGACACTTGTGCGACTTATGTCCGAGCACGTGGAGCCATCGAGAGTGGTTCTCAGAGTAGTTATTTCACTATCTGACCCTGGGCCTTAGCCTGTGCCCTGCACCAGAAACAGGTCACGCGGTCGGGTCCTGACCATTCCACGAGGCCCTGAGTGGCTTCTCGCCCTCACAAAGATCTTTTCTTTCCCTTGGAATCCCACACAGACATGGAATAAGATTCCCATAACCCATACCCCTCCCTGGCAAAATGCAAATAAATAATCCCCCCCTTCAGAACTATATTATTATCCTCTAGGGACAGTCTTCACTCACTGGGAAAGGACTGTCCCTCTTTTCCATTCATTTGGGAACTGAAACTCCTTTCCCCCAGAGTCACCAGGGTGGGGGAAGAGCACAGAGTGGAGAGATCTTTCCTGCTTCTCCCTCCGGGAACTGCTCGTTATGTCCCCCCTGTGGAAGTGCAGACTGTGATGGTTGTGGAGCCCTTGACTCCCGGTCTTCACCTCCTGAAGTACACTGCACATACCAAAACCCCTCGGGCTCTCTTTTAAAAATGGAAATAAGTCTATATCTCCCACTTGCCTCCAGTCTTCAGATAACTTCCCGTTGCAGTGAAAGTACATCCTCAGCCTCTTCCTAGCCCTGACCAGGCCTCCTTTCCCGACTCATCTCATCTACCTTTGTGTTTTTCCTGAAATGTTCCTTCCACAGATTCTGCTCTAATTGCTCATTTTTTTCACATTTTTCTTTCCTCAAAAATTATCTGCCCAAAGAGTCTTAGCCTTATGTACTACACGAAATAGCCTCTGGCTGAAGATTTGCCCTTCTCCTCTACTGTGTCCTGACAGGCAATCTGCCAGTCATCTATGATTTAGGTATTAGTCTTTCCTACCCCCTGCCTACCACAAAACGTAGGTCTGATGAGAGCAATCACTTTGTAACTCTCAGTTCTGTACCAACAGCATTCCTGGCACATATCAGTCCTTCCATAAATACTTACTCAATTACTGAGTGAAAATAAAGAGTTCATATGGTTGACACATGGCATGATGGGCAGACATGAAGCAGTTAGAATAGTAAGTAAAAATAAGAATGTGCAGGCTACTGACTACTGTGGTAGTATATCTGGGTTCTCACCTCTGTGACCTGGACTCCAGTGTCTTCAAGCCTAGATGCTAAACCTGTGTGTCCAGGCTCCCTCCAAGGCTGTCCACATGGCCCAAATCATCAGGCTCACACCAGAGGACCCTAGCAGTGGGCCAGACCCTGTGGACTTGGGCTTCATGCCTGGCCGCCTTCTTTAAGATTATTAGCATGAGTCTTATGGTAATCACGATAAAACAAAAGTTTGTAATAGGTACACAAAACATAAATAGATAAGAACAAAAGCATACCACTACCAAAAATTCAAAGCAGAAGACACTAAGAAGGGAATGAAGAGATTACAAAATAGAACACAATGAAAAAAAGAGAAAACAATTAACAAAGTATCATCATAAAGTCTTTACCTATCAGTATTTTCTTTTAAATGTAAATGGATAAAATTCTCCAATCAAAAGACATACAGTGTCCAAATGGACTACAGAAAACAAACAGTCTCTTATTGACTGTAAGAGATTCACTTAAGCTATGTACATAGGTAGAAAAAAGAAGGGATAGAAAGATATTTTAAGAAAAAAAGTAACCAAAACAAACCAAGAGTAGATATACTTCAGTAAGACAAAATAAGCCTTAAGTCAAAACTATCCCCTCCAAATTAAGAAAGTCATTATATGATGATAAAGAGGCCAATTCATAAAGGCCATATCACATTTTGTCTATGCATGCACACAACCTCCAACCACCGAAATGTGTAAAGCTGATATTAACAGCACAAAAGAGAAGTGGATAATGAAGTAATAGTATTGTTTTGTAAAAGTGGAGACTTAATACTACACTTTCAGTAATGGATATAATATGAAGATAGAACATTAAGAAGGAAGAAGCACACTGAACAATGAAATAGATCAGTTGGCCCAAATGTACAGAGAAAAGTCTATCCAAAGAGCAGAATATACATTATCTTCAAGTGTACCCTTTGAGACAAATATTATGCTATAATAAAGTCTTAATGAATTGAAGAAATTTGTTATTCTATCACGTGTCTTTTTTGATCATAAATTTTCCTTTATATTTAAGATAATGTTTTAAAAATTTTAGTACATATTTGCAGTAAATAATGATTGCATTTCTTGTAAGAAGTTAGCATGTGTACATCTTAATTCTTTTCATTTTCTGTGTGTTTTCTTACATTCCATTCCTTCCATCTCTTGGTCCCTTTCCCATCTGAGAAAGATCTGTCTTCTTATTTCCTAGTATCTATCTTTCATTTTGCTCTTTACTTATATTTTGAGCTTCCCATATAAGAGAAGTTATGTGATATTTAAGTTTGTGTGTCTGATTTATTTCAGATAACATTATGGTCTCAAGGTATGAAGCCAGAAAAAAAAAAAAAAAGAAGAAAACTGAAAAAAATCACGAATAAGTAGCAATTAAACAATACACTTCTGGAAAATCATGGGAAAAACGTCCAAAAAGCAATAAAAATATTTCCAGGTAAATAAGCATGGAGACACAATATATCAGAACTTACAGTATGTAGCAAGCCAAGTCTGAGGTAAATTTATGGTGAAGTATGCCAACATGCGGAAAAAGAGAAATATGTCAATAGACACCTTAACTTTATATTTTAAAAAGCTACACAAAGAAAAATGAACTAAACTAAGGAGAAGGAAGTAAATAACAGAGACATAGTAAATGGAACTGACAACAGAGAAACAATGAAAGAGCCACAAAACCAAGGGGTGGATTTTAAAAATAATAAACACAATTGACAAACGTTTAGCTCGACTAATGAAAATAAAGAGGCAACTCAAAGAAATAAAACCATAAATGAAGGAGACAACAGTTGATATCATAGAAACACAAAATATCATTAGAAAATACCATGAACAGCTATATGTCAATAAACTGGACAACATAACACAATGGACAGAGTCCTAGAAAAATGTAATTTAGAGGTTTAGCTCAAGTGGGGATTTAGCTCAAGTGGTACAGTGCCAACCTTGAATGCAGAAAGGCCCAACTTCAATCCCCAGTACTGCCAATATATAAATAAAAAATAAATGAATAAATAAATATATATAAGTGTATATAATATAAATATAAAATTAAATATAAATATATATAGCTATATTATATATAGATATATATGTATATATACACATATATAAAACCTACTTAGCATGAATCATGACAAAACAGAAAACTAAAAGAGACCAGTAATGAGTAGAGACATAGAATGAATAATGAAAAATTTCCCCCAAAGGAAACCTAGCACGTGGTGATATCACTGGTAAATTTCACGAAACTCTTATAGGGAATTAGAGGCAATTCTTTTCAAGCTCTTAAAAAAATTCAAGAAGAGAAAATACCTCCAAACTTATTGTAGGTGGCCAGTTCTACTCTCTTACCAAATCACAAGAACAGAAAATTACAGGCAATTCTACTTCTGGGTAGAAGAAGACTCCTAAGGACATGTCCTCAATATGTTAATGAGACTTCAGCCTTCCTGTATGCATTGCAACGTTATTTATCATAGCCAGTACAATAGTGACAGATAAATGAATTAAAATGAATAAGCTCACCATTGTGGAGATCTGTGTGGAGATTTCTCAGAAAACTAGGATTACGGGTCCCATTTGACCCTGCTATACCCCTGCTAGGAATATACCCAAAAGAACTTAAAAACTCACATTGGAAAGACAGATGTACACCTTTGTTCATAGCAGCTCAGTTCGTGATAGCTCAATCTTGGAAACAACCCAAATGTCCATCAACTGGAGAGTGGATAAAGAAGATGTG
>PVIC010027755.1:0-23664 GCA_004025085.1 Thryonomys swinderianus
AATAAATGCCTTTTAATGATCCTACCATTTTCCACTTCACAAAATGTGAAGCACAGAATGGCATTTTCCTTGTTGTGGCATGCAGTGGCTACTTCAAAAGCATAATAGTATACTGGGATCATAGGACTAAGAATCATCCTCCTCCACTTCCCTGAACCTAGGAAAAGCCCCCTCCCAACATTTGTCCTGAGGTCACCTCTTGAGGAAGAGATAAGAAAAAGACACCTGGACCTGCCTGAGAAGATTCCAGAATTTCCAAGCAGGCTGTGTGTGCCCAGACTCTGGTATGACCTATAACAATCTTTCTTCACTTGGAGCTCATTAAAATTTTATGCATATGGACTGCACATAATACATCTAATTAAAAATGAATTATAGGAAAGGATCCACAGTACACACAGCTGACATGACTCAGTGCCCCATTAGCCACATTACCAATCACCCTCTGAAGGAGCCAATGGGAAGGTTCCTAGGATGTGACACAATATTTTAAATTCTTAAACCAAACATAGTCCATGCCTATGCCATTTTCCCTTCTGTGTATGTGAGTCTACTCACTTTGAGCATATCTTCACCTAATTAAACATCGTGAAATTCTGCTGGTTTTCTTTACCATCATGTGCCATGTCCAATTCACTGTTGTGCAAGAGAATCAACAAACCTATCCAGGACTCCATCACCAACAGCAACAAACCTTCATCAACTTCCAAGTTCTAGGTAACTCAGGATAATGCTGACTCTGGCATGTAAAGTACTAATTCTGGAAGATAAGATGAAAAGATTGCAAGTTCAAGCCTAGTCTGGGAAACTTAGTGACTTGGCAAGACCTTGTCTCAAATAAAAAGGAGAAGAACTGCAGTTCAATCTCCAGGAAGAAGAAGAGCAGTATGTCAGTCTGTTTCTGGTCTGCCTAAAAAGACAAGAGGCTTTGAAATGACTGCCTCTCCTGGAACAGGATATGACTGCTTTTCCTGAATATATTTCCTGGAACCCTGGAGCTCCATCACAGGTGGAAAGCAATGACTGAAGACTTCTAGGTGCAGCTGGATGTCCTGTAAAGCCCTGATCCTGGAGTTCATGGTCTTGAAGGGCAATGAGAGTATGCAAATTCAGGGCCATCCAGCCTTGTTTTGCCAATTTTTAGACAGATATTTTCTAGATGATTAACATACCTAGACCCAGAGTCTACAGGAGGTAGACTAAAAGTTTTTCCATTAGTAAAGCCCTCAAAATGGAAATCAAGGTGTGTTCTGCTTTAGTTACCTTTTGAGCTTCTGCAGGCCCAGGTGAGGGCTCTCTAAGTCCTTGCAAACTCTAAGAGGAAAAACAAAATTGTGCTTTCAGTGACTAACAAGCTAAGGACCCAGGTTTCTGCCTGGACAGAGTCCATGTGGTGGCCTCTGAGTATAGCCTGACAGTGTCAGAACTAGCTTGTTTGCACTTTCTGTACTATCCTTGGCCTCAACTCTTGTTTAAATGTTATATAAGTGAGTGATTATTCATACAAAGGACTTTAAATTTAGATTTTTTTTTTTTTTTGAGACAGGGTCTCGCTTTGTAGTTCAGGCTGGCCCTGAGCTCACTATCTAGCCCAGGCAAAGCCTGGAACTCAGCAATCCTCCTATCTCTGGCTTCCAAGTGCTGGGATTACAGGCATGAGCCACCACGCCCAGCACTGTGGTATGTGATATTGATGGCTGGTAAGCGTGAGTCACCATGTCCAGCATTGTATGTAGTTACCGGGAATCGAACTCAGGGCCTTGTGAGCAGGCTTGGAAGGTAGGTGCTGGAACCACTGAGCTAAATCTCTGGCCCTTTAAATTTAGTTTTAAGATGGGATATTTTATTTGGGGTTTGCAAGGGAATAGTTTTAATACAGGGCACACAATTTATAGGGTCATTTTATTATATTCACCTCAAAAGTTAAATACAGAAGAAGGCAAGAGTTCTAGCTTCAGACTAGATACCTGAAGAATCCAACCAAAGGCCTGGACCCTGTAGAACTGTGCTGTAGAAGGCCAGTCAAAGGCCAAAAGCTCAGAAATATTCTCTATGAGTCCAACCAGTGGCTTAGAGCCTACACAATTCTCATGCTTGTCTGTATCAAGGATCTGTACCCCAAAGGCCCAAAATTTAGTGGTGGAAGCTAAAGAATCTGCACTGGTGAACAAAGCATTTGTGCCATTAAACCGAGGGATTTGTACTGGAGCCAGGAAGTGATGCTCATGGCAAAGATTGCAGCTCCCCTGAGGAGAAAGAAGTGATTCCCAGCTATAGTGAAGACCCAAGCTCCTCTGATGAACAGCCAAGTTCACAACAGGAAAACCAACTGCAGTGAGCTTCTCCTAGAAAATCGACAGCCGATGATCTCCCCTGCCAGTTCTCTTTTTACGCTGTTGGCAACAGTCCTCAGGTGGAGTTTACATGCCCAGACCATGCAGTCCAGCTGGATGTTCCCAGTTAACCATTAGTTAAATCACCACATGGGGCAATTCATGGAAAATTTTATACACACAAAAGTATGCACAAAAAAAATATGTGCAGACATATGGTAGATTTGCATATATGAAATGATATAAGACCTGGCAAATTTTTTATGAAACCTGTGTACAAACTTTTGATTGTGGTAGGCTCAGTCAGGGGGTTACCAAATGGTGGGTCTCAGGGGTTTCCTTCCAGGTTTTTGGTGTGCTGAACAAAGAATTGGACAAGATTCACAGAAAAAGGTAATGGAGATGTGCACTTATCAGAGGTCAAAAATTAGAACATTCTGTAAGGAGAAAGCAGGCTGGTGAACAGACTTACAGGTATGGCAAGAAGAGGAAAATAGACTCTTTTACATCAGGACTTCCTGAGTTGGCTTATTTGTTATCCAAATAAGGAATTAGGACAGTTGTCCTATTAAAAGCTCACTTACTCTGGCACCAGATTTAAACTGTCCTATCAAAAGACTTGCTTAGGCCGGGCATGATGGCTCATGCCTGTAATCCCAGCACTGGGGAGGCAGAGGCAGGAGGATTGCTGAGTTCAAGGCTTGCTTGGGCTACATAGTGAGCTCAGGGCCAGCCTGAACTACAAAGCGAGACCCTGTCTAAAAAAAAAAAAAAAAAAAAAAAAAAAAAAAAGACCTGCTTAAGTTTATGCCACATATAAATGAAGAACTAAAAAGTAGAAATTTTCTGATTGGTTCCATGTACAATGCTCAGGAGCCACAGAGTTATGCCGGATCCTGTGTTTTGAGCATGTCCCTTAAGTCTCCTCTACGCTGATAGATGCCACTCAGTTGCTTGACCCATTTTGCCATAGTCCCTGTCTCCTACCTTCAGGGCTATAAGTGAAAGCATTCTTAATGCTCCCAGCACTGAGGTGTTCCTCACAGAATCCAAGTGTCATGTGTAACTCTAACAACCAAAAAGGATCCGTGGTGTCTGATAGACCTCATGCATTTCACATTTTACCTTTATTAAGTCATCAACCATTTTAATGTTGAAATGAACATGCCAGTTCAACATTCCTACCACTTCTTTGGCTATTACTGTTGACGTTGATATGCATTTTGATCTTCAGATGTAACTCACAGATTCAGCTGGATTAATTATTTAATTTACTAGTACCCTAGTGACAAGTGTGTTCAAACACTGTAGACAGCAGGTCATAGTTCTGCTATAAGAACAGAAATCTATTTCTCTGCACCCAGTCTTCCACACCTGAGCCTCTTCCTTCAAATATGCCTGGGATTTGTAACACTTCTGTGACAGAGAGTAAATCAGATCTTTAAAAAATCAGACTTTGCCTTAGAGATAAAAAACATCTGAGGACCTAGGACATCACTGACACTCTCCTCTCCTCCTGTAGATGAAGGGATGGAATGAATATACAGATGGGAGGACAGAGCACAACCTCCTTTCTACTGGGAAGGATAGGGATTACACAGCATGGACATTTGTCACCTACTGTGTTGCTGTATTTCTCATCTCTGTCACTTAATATAAAAGCCCTTTCCCCACCTAGCACAGCCAGGTAGTGATTTGAAGCAGTATGGGGCCCTCCAACTTCTCAGAGATGGAGCTAGTTTTGAATACTCTTTTCCTTTTTCATCTGGTCTCCTGTGTTCTCAGGGAACATAGAGTGGTAAAAACCTGGACAAGCTACTGAATTTTCAGGGTCCCTCCTTACTAAATGTAGGCCCTTCAGTTTTAATTCAACATGAAAGCCAAAATCACCATTTCAGTAGGTATTTTATCAATCAACACAATTTACAGCTTTCTTCTAAGAAAGCTTTCCAGAGTTCTCAAATTGTATTCTCTTCTGAAAGCTATTTTGTAAATAACCCTGTATTTTTCAAACATAAATAATTTAAGCAGCACTACAACTACAAAAACAAAATCATGTACTCTGAAATAGTCAAACTGATGTCACAACAAGCAGCCGTAAGTGTGAAAGCGACTGGAAACTCACAGATTGGGGATCGTTCTAGGTCTTGCCTCTTGCCATTCGTGTAATCACTAAACTGCTAAAACTGTACCCTGTTGCTACAGATGCTAAAACTGAGACACAGAGGTAATAGGGAAACTAGATAATGATAAATTGAATTGGGTCCCAGAGTCTTCTTCTGAGTCAATCTAAAAGCATAATGTCATCGCTTCTCAGCCTTTTGGCTAAGATCAAGTGTAAAAGCATAACGTCATCCTCAAGCTGGAGCCCAACTTGGAAGGTCTGAGAGGCACAACGGGCAGACAGCTCTGCCCATCAGGGCATCGTTCCCTCCATCTGGTGCCATCTTTTGTGCACAACACACCAGAGGCATTAACAGATCCAGGGAGAACGTGTTTCACCTGCAGCTGCATCCAACAGCAAAAGAGTAGGTTCAAGGATCATTTGTAGCAACCTCTTTTTGCTGCAGATTTTCACATCATATACAGTGGTGGTAAATTTCCCTGAACTAAAGATCGTTCACATTACATATTGTAACATTCACTCTGGAAACACCTCCAGGATTATTAGTCAATAAATGGAGTGCTTAAAATGTTTGATAATGACCCATGTTGAAGGGTCTCTTCTTTAATTTTTGTGTTCGTGCCCATCATTCTGTCTCATGTTATATTCCATAGGCTTTTTGTTCAAATGACATGATTAACCAAACATTGTTAAATATATTACATATTTCTATACACTGAGATTCTTTGGCATGTTTAACAGGTGAATAC
This sequence comes from Thryonomys swinderianus, assembly GCA_004025085.1. Lineage (NCBI taxonomy): Eukaryota > Metazoa > Chordata > Mammalia > Rodentia > Thryonomyidae > Thryonomys > Thryonomys swinderianus. Next base: position 5,208 of record PVIC010027755.1, read on the forward strand.
GCATTCTGTAAAGCAATGATCAAAGTTTTGTGGGAAAAAAGCATATAAAACATAGTTAGAGGACTTACATTCTAAGTTCAAAGTAGGGAAATATTTCTACAATTGCCCTAAGAAATTCAATATTTAAATCCTCACTACTATTAAAATTACGGGTTTTTTGGGCTCTTTCTATGAATGTATTTTAGTAACAGTTTTGCACCAGTTCTGGGAGAGTTATCCTGGGTTCCCCTGGACTATTTTAAGTCAGAAGGGAAAAATACAACTGAGAATATCAAAGTCTCAAATCAAAGATCTGTTGAGCTGACTGAAGTAAGCAATTGAGAACATAGAGGACAAATCAACACAAGCACAGAAAAGAGAAAAATGTTCTCAAACCGGTTTGATCACATATCTTATCAGAAAATAAAAGCAAGTTCTCTGACTTACTACTGTCCAGCCTTGTTATGTACATTATAAAATAAGTAAGATTAGCAAAGTTAATGAGTTCACTTGTCCAAATGCAAAGAATGGACTTGAAAACAGGAAGAGAAGTGGAAGTGATACTTTTTTCCTTGATCTTACAAGAAGGAGGAGCCCTGCAACCCACTTAACGACTGGTCCCTCTCTGGCAGAATGTCTAGCCCAGGGAGGATTCCCGGAAATGACAGGCCAAGTGCCTCTGGGGTCTGTTCCGGAGATCTCCTCAAAGCAGGGCAACAGTAGGAGCAACCAACTCACCCAGTGGACTGGAGAAGAGAACAACAGTGCAGGAGAAAGTTTCCCTTCAAGAATGAAGCATTACCCTACCATGGAGACCAGAGAAGAGAATCCTTGGGTCATAGGCTTGCAAAGAGGGAGAGCAAAGTAGGGCTTTCCTGAGAACCTTCAAGAGACCCGAACTCAGACCAGGACATTCACAGAGCCTGTATTCTGTTGACGGAGTCCAGGCTTGAAATCATCAGAAGAAATGATCCTAAAGAAGAAGGTAGTCTAATGGTATCTTTGACCTGTGGCATGGCTGCCGACACTCAGCAGAATCTCATGGTTTGAAGTATTATAGGATAACATACAGGTGGTCTGTCTCCATTAAAATCATAGTCTTCTTAAGACTGGTTTAGAGATGTACAGAAATGTCTCCTTGGTTTTGGCAATACCCGGTTGTCACTTGATGCCATTGTTGCCACTGAATTTTTTATTGCAACTAAGGTAACATAATACAGTGGACCCTTGATTTTGAAATTACATCAGTGAGAGCTGGTGGTAACTCAGGTTGGTTGCAAGTCAGTACAGCTAATACCAAGATGTTCACCTGGGTGCATGCTATAGATAACAAGAGAGAGATGAATCTTCATTAACCTAATTACCCCAAGTTGTTTGTATGTCAGGCAGTTGTAACTTGAAGGTTCACTGTTGGAGATAAGAACTAATTTTCTCTCTCTGTCCTAATCTGGAGTTCCTGGAAATCATAATCAGTAAGAAATGTATATATATACATGCAGGAGGATGGGCAAACAAGGCAACAAAGACCCTAAAATTTCCCACCACTTCTAAGACAGAGTACAGGGGCACAGAAATGAGAGTTAAGAAAATGCCAGGTAGCAAATCTCTATGAAAAAAATCATAGAAGGGATGAAGGAAATAGATGAGCTTAAAGAGGAAATAAATAAAAAAATCATGACATCTGCCCCCTATATCCCCCAGGTAAATATAAGGGAAATAAATAAAAGAAAAAAATGAAAAACTTTACCAACAATTCAAAACATGAACACAGGTTCTCAAAGAGATAAAATTTTTGCAAATGTATCTGGCAGAAAACTTGAAATAAAAACCTGTATAGAAATCATAGGTTGCAGAAATGACCAGTGTGAAGAGTGTCTAAAATTGGGAATAAAATGTGTAAAGTATCAAAAAATACTTGAAGAAGCAATGAAAAAAAATAAAACAAGGAAAGACCATCCAGCAATTACCTGATGACCTTAAGAGGACCTAGCTAAGGGTAATTGTAGTTAGAGAAAAATTAAAAGATAATGCAGATGGTATTATACATTATTAAATTTCTAGAAATCACAGCACAAAACTTCCCAGAGATGTGAAAAGAGTTCAACATACAAGGAAGATAGCCTCACAGAACATCAAATATCTATGAGGAAAATACAGGCTCACCAAGACATATCCTTATTACAGTGCCAGTTATTTAAAAAAAAAAAACAGAATTATAAAAGCACACAAAGAAAAACAAAAATGTGTCCCATCAGAATTATCAGATAACAATTACAGCAGACTTCTCAACACAAAACTTAAAGGCCAGAATAACTGTTAGTAATGTATTTTAAGCCCTGAGAGCAAATAACTTCTAATCTAGACTAATCTATATGCTAAAGCTTTCTTTTAAAACATATGGAGAAATAAGGACAATTCATGAAAAAGTCCAGGGGAAGAGATTTATTACTATGAAGCCAGCACCCAAGAAAATATTCAACTATATCCTAGACAGAAAGAAGGAAAGTAATGCAGCTAAATATCCAGATGAAATGAAACCATCAAATAAGACCAAGGGAATAAACAACACCAACAACAAATGACAGGAAAAGAAAAACAAAGGAATCACCAATAGAGAAAAAGTGCAAAGGGAGGGTAGGGGAAAGTAAAGAAGGGAAAGAAAAAAATGTATGATGAAAAGGAAACAAAGCTTATGTATATCAGGTAGGTGGTTGTAAGAAGGACAGAGGAATGGGAAAAAAATGAGAATCAAGATGTGTCATGTACAGGTACAAATTTTTGGTGTGGCAAGTGATCATATTGTATGTATAAATTGTATCAAAATCAATTTTAAAACTTAGTACTTCTCAGTAGTAGTTACAACTTAGTACTTCTCAGGAGTAGTTCTCAGTCCTACTGGCCTCACTGCTCCAATTAGAAGATATAAATTGGTGGACTGGATCAAAAATTAGAATGCAGTAATCTATTATATTCAGTAAATTCATTTAATCAGAATATTCATAGACTAAAAATTAAAGGATGGAAAACAATAGTTTACTGGAGCCCTAAAATCAAGCTGAAGTAACAATTTTAATTTCAGATAGTATTAACTCCACGCAATAACATTAGATTAAGTCACTATATTCTACTTAAGGGAACAACCCAACAAGAAGAGATAACATTGATAAATATTTATGCAGTAAATACCGGAGCACCTATCTGTTTAAAAAAAATACGGCAGAATTTAAAAGATTAAATAAATACTAATACAATCATAGTGAGAGATAGTAACACCACACTTTTGCAGAGACAGATAAACTAAAACAACAACAAAAAATAAAAAAAATGTCTGAGCAAAACCATAAGTTTAACATAAACACTTCATAGATATCTACAGAGTATTCCACCCACTACGAAAAAAATACATGTTCTTTTCTGCACCATATGGTATTTTTTTGAAAATAAATCACATATTAGTCCACAATATGAAAGAATTGAAATCACCATATATGTACTATTTGACCACCATGCAATGAAAATAGAAATTAGAGACAGAAAAAAATATATAGAAAAGGTAGAAGGACCTGTAAAGTTACCAAAATACTCCTAAATATCCAGTGGGTGACAGAAGAAAGGAAGTTACTGATGAGGCCTCTAGAATTCACTGTAGCTTCTGAGAACCCATGAAAACAGTGCTAAGAGGCTCACTAACAGCAAGCAGTGTTCACATTAGAAAAACAGAGCAACCTCAGACAATCTTACAAGAAGCCTTAAAATATTTAGGAAACAACAATCTAATCCCAAACTGAAATTAAAGAGGGAGATTGTAATGATTGGAGTGGAAATCAATGAAATGGAGACTAATAAAAAGTACCAAAATTAATTGATTGAATAGCTTGTTCTTTAAAACATGACGATATGAATTTTAATGTCTTGGTCACCATTTGTGTTTTCTAGTACCATTACTTAGTATCTTAATGTAGAATTATTGTGCACAAGCAGGCTTCATCCCACATAATATCTGAAAACTTAAACTTCATAGTGACATAGTCGAATATCTAAGCACTCTGTCCCTCAGCTACACCTGCAACCTTCTAGATAATTTGATGCCTGGTGGTCAGGTGGTGTTCTGTGAGATCATACTGAGACCAAAACAGAGATGATCTCTGCTATCTTCTTGTTGTGTTTATATTGCTGTATTACCTTCAAGCCACAGTCTTATGGCACAAATTTGGCATGTAAGAATTAGTACACATACAAATATAATAATATGCTCTGTAGATCCATTGACAGCACACAGACCTGTGACCAGGAAGACAGAGAGGGATGTGAGGCCCTCTGCACCACAGACTTACCTCAAGCCACCAGAGCCTCACGCTTCTTGTGACTGCTGGGACTTCAAGGGTGGGAGAACCAAACAGAAAGCCACCATCAGCCCAGGCTGATTCTCATTTAGATCTTCTCTTCTCAGATTTGGATTAAAATATACACAGTAATATCCTAATATTTAGTTGCAAGTCATTTTAAATTCCCCCTGAGTTCCCTGTGAGAGGCTGATAACAGCTTCCAAAGGTACATCCACATGCCAATTTTAGGAACTTGTGACCTTACATGGAAAAGGAGTCTTTTTGCAAATATCGCTGTGCCACTTAGATTTATGTGCTCAGCTTCAGTTGTTCTCTCCGACTCACCAAAAGAGGCCATATATTTTGGTAAAAAGACACAAGACATTTTCAAAGTTAGCTCCATAGAAAGGCTCATTGCCTCAAATCATCTCTTTACTGTTTACAGATGGGGCAAGTTCTTTTGTGAAAAGGAGCTGCGGACAGATAATGCAGACTTGCCCCTTTCTTTGAGCCTCCAGCCATCCTCTGCTGTCCTTCTTTCTGTCCCTAAGAGGAACCTGGGTTCCATCCTCCTGGGGTTGGTGCTATATATTCTGTCTGCCTGAGGGCTGAGGAGAGGAGAGGATGTCGGCTGTGCGCTACACAGCAGGAAGAGTGGAGACTGTTACTCTCTAAAGAGAAAAATCTAATGTTTAAAGTTCCATTTTGACACACTAGTGACCAATAATTAAAGTGCAGCTACTGAGATAAGACTATACTGATGTTACCGAACAACTCCTGCTCTCAAAGTCAGGGCTTTTGGAATGCAACTGGATTATGTGGGTGCTACAGCTGATGCACTAGGAGGTGAGACATGGTATGAGGCAAGTGACTTGAGGGATAAAACCAGAGGTGCATTTTCATCCTCTTAGTGTTCTCTATGATGCGAGCAGTTTCCTTCTAGCAAGACCCTTCCCCCATGTCATTTTTGTCTTGGAGCCAGTTGAATGCAGAGTGAAAATGAGAGCAGCCAAAACTGACCTCACATTGGGTATGACAGTAATTGTGTTCCAGTGACAAGAAAATAAATAAGGCACTTAGCACCAAGGCCAGCTCTCTAACAGAGGGGCTTAGGCAAGTGAGACACACAAAGGAAGGAGCCATGCGGCCTTGGGGTAGAAGGTGTGTCCAGCAGCCAAGGACATGATGGCCACAGAAGTGTGCATTCTCTCTCTGCTCCTCTGGAGCAGTCACAGTGCAGCTACCCTGGATCTCGGGCAGCTCACACCAGAGAGAAGGGGCTCCTTAGTGTTCCTGTGAGCTGCCAAGTCTGAGGTATTTGTTACAACAGTCAAAGGAATCTCACAGTGGCATTAAATAGGCACTTAGCAAACAGATCATGAATATGAAAAGCATTAAGGGGGATCCTAGGAGTTTCCAATGGGCAAATGGTGGGCCATCATTCCATGCAGGACTTGGCGAGATGGGAAGGGTTTCTCTGTGGCAGCTTCTGAGTATCAGGTAGAAGAAGATGCACTGGCAGACTCTATGTGGAAGTCCAGATTAGAGATTTCCACTTTCTTGTCAGTTTATTTCCTTTTGACAGCAAATGTCTGAGATGTAATACAGTTTGATTCTGGATGACTTCCCCAAAGTCCATGAGCTTGACAGCTGTGGAACTGAAGCCATGAGTAAGAATGCTAGTCTCGGGCCCAGTACTCATCTGATAGAAATAGAGTATCCTTTGATCCCTCTCCAGGAAAAGAGATAGTGTGAACCTCAGGTTTTCAAAGCCAGACTTCAGGCTCAAGGGTTTCAAGACTTTAGGTTTTTAAAATAAATGAACCAATTTGGAGGGAAATGTAGGGAGAACAATGCACTTCCATATTGTGAGGTTCTGCATATAGAGAGAAAGGGGGTACATTTGCCATCGAGTCTTGTGACATTCTATGTGGAACTGAATAAAGCCTGTGTCACTGCTACCTCCTCCTCCATTCAGGATAAACTAATTCAGTGTTTGGAATCACAAATAAGGATCCTTCAGGTTCATGCTGCATTCTATATGCTATGGTCTGAATGTTTAATGTTCCTGCAAAACTGGTATTTTGGAACCTAATATCCATATTAAGAAGTGGCACCTTTGGGAATTGACTGACACAAAGGTTCTGACCTCAGAACCCTTAGAGCCCTACAAAGAGCTTGTGGGAGGGCCTTGCTCTTTGGGCCATGTGTGCAGAAGAGGACAGCTTTCACCAAATACTGAGTTTGCTGGTTCTTCAACCCAGAACTTTTCAGCTTTAGCCTCCTCTAATATTTATTTTATAGCCACTCCAATATACTAAAACAGATTTAAAACAAGAAATGGTTTTTGACATATTGAACAGTCAAAAACTTTTCTCTAGACCCTAGAAATTCTTCACATTTTTTTCATCTTTGATATTTTTTCCAGGGTCCAATTACTGTGATTCTGTTAACTAATTGACAGAATATGCATTTCTTAACATACTCAATGAAGCTTTCTAATGCTATTTGTTCATGACATTGGCTAAAGTCACCAAAATGAAATGAATTTGACATTTCCTTTTAAGGCATGATATACTTACAAAGCATATCACAGACACAGACATACCTAGCAAAGCACTACCAGAGCCTATTAGTGATAACAAAGATAACACAACATAGACTCCTAACTTCTTTTAAAGTGCAAGTGAATAGATGACCTCATTTTTTTTGCAAAAATCTTTGAACAGATAAAAAGAGGCTTGCTTTCTCATTAGCAGAGGATTAAGACTGACTCTTGTCTGTAAATCAGTTCACCTACCTTGATCCCACACCTTTCCAAGCAACAGACATGTGTCCTTGACACACAAGAGGCACGTGCCAAGGTGTCTCTGTCCTGAGTTTCTCTTGCCTGGCCTTCTTCCAGAATTTTTTTCCATCTGGCTATGGGCCTTGATTTCTCCCTTCTATTTAAATATCCTAGGGTTGGGCACACTGGTAAGTAACTATAATTCCAATTACTTGGGGAACTGAGGCAGAACAATAAAAAGTTCAAGGACAGTTTTGGTAATTTAGTAAGACTGTCTCAAAATAAGGAAAAAAGGGGCTATGAATGTAACTTAGTGGTAGGACATCCTTGAATTCTATCTGCTGTACTACCAGATGAATGAATGGCCCATCTTTCTCCTCTTATGCTTCTCAGTTCTCTCTGAGGACCTTATTTTGGAATCACATCACTTTAGATCAGCTCATGGTGCAGAGAATGTGATATACCAATATCCTGCCTCAGGACAATGCCAAGTGCCCTGGGCTGGCCACATCACTTCATGGTGCAATTTATAGTTCCATGTTTAAATTCAGAGAAGCGCCAGAACTCCAAGGGTCTTCAGAGCCACGTTACCTTTTCTAGTCCTGATGATGTACTGAGTTCATAATGTAGGAAAGAAATAAATGAAGATACAAACTCAATAGCCACTATAATACAATAACAGAGAGAAACAGAAAGCATAGGTGAAGTGGGGAGAAGAGAAAAAATACCTCCAGTAAAAAAGCAGGGACATCTGTCCTAAAGAAGGTATAACAATGATCTTTAAGCAATGACCTGGATTTCCTCAGCCACAGAGCAGAAGCCTATTTCATTTAAAAGAATGAAAAATAGGGCAACAGGACAAAAATGTGAATCACTGTTGCCACCTGGGTTGTTGCAAATCTGTTGTCATGGCCAGGCCAAAAAACCAAGGAAATCTGAAAGGCATCATGTTTGCAGGGGCTTCTGGGAAATAAGCACAGATCTGTTAGAAAACTTTTGTCATTATGTATAACAAAGAACTGGGGGAAATATTCATAAGCTACTGTTTTGTTAAAAAAATCCTTTCTTCCTGAGACCTCCAATAGATAAACAGAAACAACCTTATAACCCATTTCACAGGGTTGCAAAGCAAGTTCTTTGGATTCCTACTTTTCCTTTTTTTTAGACAGGGTTTGCTTTTGTAGTTCAGGCTGACTCTGAGCTCACTGTGTAGCCCAAGCAAGCCTCAAACTCAGCAGTCCTTCTGACTCTGCCTCCCGAGTGCTGGGATTACAGGCGTGAGCCACCATGCCCAGCTCTACTTCTCCTTTTGCTGTACTTTAGATATGGTTTGAGCACATCTCGCAACTCCAAGATCCTTTGCTGGAAGATTGGTTTTCAACATAATGCTGCTGGGATCCTAGGACCCTTGAGAGACAAGAAGATAATGACAATAATCACTCTAACAAGGGGCAACTGAATCTAAATCCCAGATTAATTCCTGAATTTAATGTGTGTTTTTACAAAAGAGCAAGTCTTCAGAACTCTTAGAGGCTGAGGCAGGAGGATCACAAGTTCAGCCTCAACCTGGCAACTTGGAGAGACCCTCCCTTAAAATTAAAAAAAAAAAACTGTTGGGAAGTAGCAAAGTGTGATACCCTTGCATTCAATCCCAGTACCAAGAAGAAAAGGGGGGATAGAAAAGAAAAATCAAGTTGGCCCCTTTCCAGTCTTGTACCTCCCCTCAAACCATTCCCATGACGATGCCATCCACCATGTGAGGATGCAGCAGGAGGACTTTGCCAGAGGCCAACTGCATGCTACATGGGGAGATGGAGTTGCCTGATATTAGACTGGGAACCTCAACAGTGAGCTAAATAAGGCTCACATTTGGGGGTTTTAGAAGAAGTCCAGGTTCTACTATTCTTTTGGCAAAACAAAATAGGCTAAGACAGCTTAGCTTCTTATTAATTCCTTACTGTTGGACCATCTGAAACCACAGGAAATGGGGTTCCTTTATTCAGTATGTATTAGTAAACCTGGTTATTTGTCATACATGTGATAATTTCCCATCTGATAATAAGAGGCCAGGAACTAAGTTTCATCCATTATTCCATCTGTCACCATAGGTGTAATCTAGTATCTAGCACATGGTGAACATTAGCCATATACTTCTCAACATTTTCTTGAAATGTAACTATAACCACAGGTAGAAAGACAACATGCTTCTAGTTAGTGCACAACAAATGTCCTTTGATAACAGACCTATACTCCATCCACAGTTCTTTGATTTACAGAGTATGTAACTATAAGTAGAGTTTTCAGTCTCTCCCACTTATTTTATCTTTAACTGAAAAGAAGCAAATATAAATACCAGGAGACATATTTTAAAAATAGGATAAAGGAATGCGGAACAGAGAGCCTTGAGACACAGTACAGTCACTCAAATTCCAGCACTGCCACCCACTATGTATGTAAGTCCCATGCACCTCATGCTCTTCATGATGGTATGTGCACTTTGGAGATCATGTGCAAACACACCTTGTGTTAATATGTATCAGTCATCACTTTGTCTGGGTCATAGTAATTACCCAGTGAGCAGGAGCTACTCACATTTCGAGGTTCATGGATCTAATAAAAAGTAAAAATAGTTGGATGATGATAGAGCATTGTGGAATGTTTCTGGGGTCCAAAAGTGCTTTTGAGTCTCAGACTACACAAGTTAACATGGGATTGAGTAAGGAAGCTATAGAAACACAAAATAGAACAATATTCTCAGAGTATAGAAACCAAAGGCAAGATTTATGCTCAGTAAAATGATAGTAAGAAAAGGAAGAGACTGTTTTGAGGGTTGTGCAAATAAAGGAATGTGTTCCAGGGTTAATGTTTTGTTTTGTTTTTTTTGTTTTGTTTTGTTTTGTTTTGTTTTGTTTTCTTTTGTTTTGTTTTGTTTTAGACAGGGTCTTGTTTCGTAATTCAGGCTGGCCCTGAGCTCACTATGTAACCCAGGCAAGCCTCGAACTCAGCAATCCTCCTGTCTCTGCCTCCCGAGTGCTGGGATTACAGGCGTGAGCCACCACGCCCGGCTCCAGGGTTAATTTTGTGTAGATTGTCAGGGCACTAGAGAAAGAGCAAGATCAAGCATAGGTGTACACCTGTCTTAGAACAAAATAAAATTAGTGTAGGAAGAAGACTTGAGTCAGCTGCTGAATTTCTATGTGTAGCAAATATGTATTTTTAAATATGCTTTCAGTTTAAAATATCACCAGATAAACATAATTTGACCACATAAATATGATAATGTGTCTATGAAGCACTGCAGGTAATAGAATGTGCACTTTCCTTAGCCATGTAAGCTATAGGACTCTGTCATTAGAAAGGCCTGCTGGCATAGAGTTCTCCAGTCTTCTTTGTTAAAACAATTTATTTCTTTCCTGCTGGGTAAGACTATATAAGCAACATTTGAAGTGTGGTCTCCTCTTTCGCTCTAGATGTTTACCTACAACAGAAGTGTACAAATAGAAAGATGTAGCAAAACACTTTCCCCAAGGCCTGAAAAATAAGATTCCTTTATTTGAAATATGGTTTTTATTTGGAGAAGCACTTCACCCTATGTTTTGTGCAGATAGATGAAAGAACCATCACACAACCAAGCTACCTCCAACAATACTGTTCACATACAATGCAGTTCGCTTTTTGGTAAGTATTTTGACAATCCAATGTCAAATGATGTTCTAACTTCTTCTGTTCTAATCTGAGGGAACAGAAAATGCCCGTAGACTAATGTAACCTAGTCTTCATCCAAGTAACTCTCTGCATGCTGCTAGATGCTTCTGTTGCAGAGGTTTCTATAAAGAATGGAAGAAGCTTTCATAGATTAAGAATTAGAAGATTGGGCCGGAGGGTTAGCTCAGTGGTTCTGGCGCCTGCCTCGCAAGCGCAAGGTCCTGAGTTTGATCCCCGGTAACCACATATAATGCTGGGTGTGGAGACACGCCCACCAACAATCAACACCGCATACTACAATGCCGGACGTGGTGGCTCACGCCTGTAATCCCAGCACTTGGGAGGCAGAGACATGAGGACTGCTGAGTTCGCGGCGGCTTGCCTGGGTACCATAGTGAGCTCAGGGCCAGCCTGAACTACAAAGCAAGACACTGTCTCAAAAAAGAAAAAAAAAACAAAAAAGAATTAGAAGATTTCCAGGAATCTTACATATTATGCAGATCTTGAATCTAGAATCTCTCTTCAACATCATGTCTTCAATTTTCAACAGTATCAACACAAACACAGAAGAAATTACAACAGTTACTTCATGTGTTGATTGCACTAGATAATAGAACTTAATGAAACTAGTCTTCAAAAGGAGCTATGAAGAAGGGTATAGGGACCAATTAGAACTAGCTGTGGGAACACCCTTGAAAATCTCAAGATCGCATTGTGTTTAGCTGTGGCAAAATATACAACACTCACTTAAATATCTTATGTACTTAATAACATTTTTAAGAACAGAAAAATAGGGATTCCTGGTCTTTATTATAGCACCAGGGCATATGCTGAATGAATTCTGCATTATACCACTACTTCCATATAGCAGTAATACATACAAATATGCATAGATGAACCAAATTTGCACTAACTTGTTTACTGTAATATTGACAAGTATAAAGTAACAATTCTAAGGGGTGCTAATAATTACCCCCCCTTCCTAACATGAATGTTTAAATCTAATTAAGAAAATTTCAAGAGTTTACAGAACATGTAGGTTGCCTTTAATTTATGACACTTTGGTCAGTTAATAATCAGGTCTGAGACTTGATTTTCCGATTAAGTTACTAGTTCAGGGATGTGGAAAAGGCACCAACCAGGTGCTAAAGTCAAAGACAAACAATACTTATTACTTCAGCATAGAAATCACATGAGCATCAATATATTTGTCAGTTGTTTGCTTCTGATTCCGGAGGTCAAAGTGATGGGCCCAGATAAATGTTCTACACAGAGCAGGTTAGTGCTGCAGGTGAAAAACTTTCAGCTTACAGAATCCATTACTTTTATATGAAGTGGTACACAAAGCTGCATTTTATATTTGTGGTTGAGGAGATATTACTTCATCTCTCAAATTTGTAAGTTTCAAAATAACTCAGCAATAATCTGGGTAAAAAATAAATAGAACCAAAATCTTTTGTTTTCTAAGTTTTTTTTAAATTAGTCCATGTTTGCCATGCATACTGATGACATTCATTTGCAGAACGTGTGCCTATATATAATATATCTGAAATTTTTCCCATTCCCTTTCCCTCTGTTCAACTTTTTCCCTTCCCCATTTATAAAATCTTTGTTTTCATTTTTCTTCCACTTCTCATTTTAATCATATTTCTCTTCCATTTTTTCCCTCTCCCACCTACCTGGTTCTTTTTTCCATTTAATTTCTTCCTATTTCTTAGTATCTACCCGTTTTGCTCATTTATCTTTTAGTTTTATCATACAAAAAGAAATAGATATTTCAACTTTGATGCATGATTTATTTAACATAATATTATGATCTCAAAATGCATATTTACCTAAAAATATCTCCAGTTTGTACTTCTTTATAACAGAGTATGCTCCATTGTATATACTACATTTTCTTTATGTATTCATCTGTTGATGAGTATATGGACTAAGATTTAGTTGTTACAAATTATGTAGTATAAACATGGTCTGCTGGCTTCATTGAGGTATGATAAGTAGTTCTTTTGGGAAATATCTGGAAAAGGAATAGCAGGGTCACATGGAACTACTAGTGTTTATTTTTGAGGAATCTCCATGTAGATTTTCCACAGTGGCTGTACCAACGTATACTCCCACCAACAATGGAGAAAAGTTCCTTTTCCCCAAAGTCTTGCCAGTATTTGTCAATATTTGTTATTGGCTAGTTTTTGATGACAGCCATTCATTCTGGAGTGAGATGAAATCTCAGTGTTGTTTTAATTTGTTTTTGTCAAATGACAAGTAATTTTCAACCTTTTTGCATATATTTATTTGCTATTTGTATTTCTTCATCTATTCATTGCAGATGTTCATAATTTTTAAAGATTCTTTGATTTATTAAATTTTTTCACTGGAATTTTAGTATTCATATATAAAAGGCAGTAGAATAGTCTTAATTATCACCAAATTAGCAATTTTGTGATGATTTTCCATAATCATTACATGAGAACAATGACTTTAAAAATATTTCTTAGATTATCAGGGCTTAAATATGCGCCAACAGTTCAGACCAGTGAAAGCCTTGAATTTTAACCCTACCTGGAACAGCTGAGTAATGCACCTTCTTGACATATTCTCTGAACCTTAGGGACTATCGCAGGGAGAAAGCTGAGCTTCTGGTTCAAAGTCATAGAACATGCTGTATTTACATCTTCTAGGACCCACTCTTGCTTCACCCAGGCCCAAAACTGCAAAGTAGATTGATGACAGAGGCATAAGGACATTAAGCTTTGGATGTGACTTGGGTGCTGTTCTGCCTGTCTTCTGAGCTTTCTCCACACTGTATCAAACTGAAGAGTCTAACCAAGTCCTCAACTTCTTCGTTCCTCTATTTTCTTCATTTGTTAAATTCAGATGCCACTGTTGATAGTGCTTAGAAAGATAGAACTAAATAATACACATGAAGCCCTTATTGTGAACTTTGAAAGAGTACCATCTCTTACTATTAATCATGTTTTGTTTTCTTGATCATTGTTAACACCACAGTAGAAAAATCTGACCTCCTTCATTCAGGGAAAGCAGAATAAAACAAGATCAGAGAAAAGTTGGCAAAACTATCCAATATTCTCTCTTGAAAGTGGATCTTGGTGTAGGGTGATCATCTTTACTCTCTTGAGACCACTTTGGTATCCTGACTTGAAAATACAGAACTTATAATATCTGGTTCCTAAAAACTCAGGTCAGTTGGGCACCCCATGAGGAACAGGTGAATTAACTAAACAGCTTCATTCTGCCCATGCAATCATAGGCAGAGAGGCTAGAGAAAGGCATGTTTGCCTGTGGAGAAAACACTTAGTCTTTCCAACCTAGAGGAAAACAAAATATTGTCTGGAAAGGAGGTGGGATAGACATGAACAATGACCTCTTTAAGACAGTCAAGTAGAGCAAAACTACCCAGGGATACTTGGGTATTCAGACACTTGATCGCTAGATACATTATTTCCCTCTTTGGAGCAGAGAATGGCTGTGGATGGAAACCAGCTAGTGATCTTTTTCAGGGAGGAGCTTCTGGATGTAAATTTGCATTGTAATATTCAGGTGATAATCAGTCCAGGCATGTTTGAGTGTTTCCATACCTACACATACATACATACACACACACACACACACACACACGTGCATGCGCACACACACATGCACACTCAGAATAATACAGATGTATTCTCAATTCTGAAATTGAAACTATAGACATATTACCACAAAATAACCTACAATGTAATTTTATAAAACAACTCTAAATGCTATGACAAAGTGAGTTATTTACCAGTTGCTAGTATTTCTACACAAAACAAATTCCTGGACCAAAGTATGCCTTCGTTTTTCTCCCACTCCTTAGTACAGTCACAAAACACCTTTGTTTTATAGAGTGGCTTAAAGTCATTATGTGAGCAGGCTGAGACATGTAGCCTCAGAACATGCACGAATGTCTAACAATTACAACAATCCGCCCAAATGTGTTAATAATTGAATACATGAATAAGTAAAATGTTTTATTTTCAATTGCTAAAATCTACTGGAGTTTACTTCATGTTCTAGGATGTTCATATGTTATTTTCATCTCCTTTGGATAGATAATACTCTTGTTAGGTTTTTTCTTGTTACATGAGAAAAAATTTCCCTGCTTCACTTATTTGTTGTTACAGTTTGCACTTTAAATGGAACTTCTTTGGCTTGACATTTAAAGTAACCTTTTTCTTCTTCAAACATGATGTATAAAATATTTGGCATCAATTGCGTGCTCTGGCTTTGTTTTATTTGTGTGGAATTATCGTTTTGATTTTCAAATAAAAGCTTTCTTTTTCATTTGAAAATTTCCTGTTCCCTACAATTGCATGGGTAGTAAACTCTTTGCCATTAAGATAAAAAGAGTAACCACCTGGCCAGACTTTGTGGTAAATACTACATGGAAAGCTGAGCCAGGTGGACTGCAAATCAAAGCCAGCATGGACAACATACTGAAACATTCTCTTAAATGAAAATTATTAAAGGGATGTGTCTTGGGATGTAGCTCAGTGTAAAGCAGTTTCCTAGAATCCACAAGTCCTTCTAAGTTCTTTCCCCGTGCTGCTAAATTGTTTTACATAAAATGACTAATTGCCAGATCGGATCTAGAAGATAGATTCTCTCTCTCTAGAGGATAAAACCACTTCTTTTGTGACATATTCAGCAAAAGTTAAAAACCAGAACTTCTTGTGTGCATTAATATTCTATGTCCACAGTCACATGGGATTCATTATTTTCTGTTATGTAATTCCTGGTATATACCCAGTCTGTTGTTAAAAAGTTGAACAGAATGATTCTTAAATTATATAGAGAGTTCACCAAGGGGAAAGCTCTGTAGAAATGTGTCCTAGGTTTTCTTGTATATCTGTTGTATGTGCATTCAAAAATACCTGTAGAAATATCTTTATTGCAAGCTTCTTATCATAAAATACATCAAGTGGTGTTGGAGATCTCCTTCCTATACTTACTTTTCACAAAAGCCTTACTTCCTTATATACATGTATGCATATATATTTAAAATTTAGATCTTTTTCAGTTTTGACAATGTGAATAATTGGAGATATTGGAAAGAAATGTTTTCACATCAAAAGTAACCATGATCACCAAGAACATTTTTAAAATTGAATTGAATTATTTATTGGTACATTTTATATACATCTCACTATCACACACAACATTGGGGAACTTGTACCAGTATATGACACAAGTTAATTCTCATTGTTGCAAACATCCCTACCACCCTCACTTCTCCACCCCCTATATACATGCTCTTTTTTTTCTTTCAGAATCATATTTATTCCTTTCCCTCATTACATTCCCACACGAAATTTCCTTTGGAAGTTTTCCATTCTGCAAAAAATGTCATATCTTCTAGAGCTCATTTACATTTACAGGTGCTCATATCAAAGAAAAGATCCGGTATTTGCATATCTGTGATCTATTTATTTCACTTATTAGTGTGTATCCATTTGCACATAAATGGATACACATACACTTATCAAGATGTATCATTTTGCACGTAAATGACTCAATCTTTTCATTCTTTGTGGTAGAATAATACTCCACTTAAAAGAAAAAAAAAATCTTTATCCAGCCTCTAGTTGATGGGCATTTGGGTTGTTTCCAAGATTGGGCTATCATGAACTGAGCTGCTATGAACAAGGGTGTACAGCTGTCTTTCCACCTGATTTTTAAAAATCACTTCCATCGGATTTTTAAAATTCCTTTGGGCACATTACTAGCAGGGAGATAACAGGGTCAAATGGAACCTCTAGTCCTACTTTTCTGAGGAATCTCCACACAGATCTCCACAATGGTTACACAAGTCTACAATCCCACCAGAGTAGAGAAGGGTTCCTTTCTGCCCACAGCTTTGCCAGCATTTATTGTTGGTTGATTTTGTAATAGCAGCCATTCTTTTGGGAGTGAGATGAACTCTCAGTGTCGTTTCATTTGCATCTCTCCCATGACCAGTGATGTTGAACATTTCCTCATATACTTCTTGCCTGCTTTGGCTTCTACTTCTGAGAAGTGTCTGTTCATTTCAGATGCCCATTTTTGAATTGGGTCTTTGAACTTGGGGAGGCTGATCTATTTGAGTTCTTTATGTATTGTAGATACTCTCTCTAGAGGATCCTAAAAACTCGACCAAAAGACTACTAGACTTAATTACCAGATTTGGTAGTGTTGCTGGATACAGGGTTATTGCTCAAAAATCAATAGCCTTTCTTTACACAAACAACAGACCCACTGAAAGAGAAATTGGGGAGTCAATCCCTTTCACAGTAGCACCCAGAAAAATAAAATATCTAGGAATCAATCTAACAAAGGAGGTGAAAGACCTCTACTCTGAAAACTATAGGACTCTGAAAAATGAGATAGAAAAGGATATCAGAAAGTGGAAAGATATCCCTTGTTCCTGGGTAGGCAGAACCAACATTTTCAAAATGGCTATACTCCCACAACTACTATACAGATTCAATGCAATTCCAATGGAAATTCCAACACTATACTTCACAGAGCTAGAGAAAATAATACAAAAATTAACCTGGAACCACAAGAAACATAGAATAGTAAAAGCAATTCTAAGCAAGCACGATATGGCAGGGGGTATTACAATCCCCAATTTAAAACTCTACTATAAAGCCACTGTGATAAAAAAAAAAAGTTCATGGTACTGGCAAAGTAATATACCCAAGGATCAGTGGAAGAGGTTAGAAGATCCAGAAACAACCCCGGATTCACTAAGCCACTTTATCTTTGACAAAGGAGCCAAACATCCTCAATGGAGGAAAGACATCCTCTTTAACAAATGGTGCTGAAAAACTGGGCTTTAACCTGCCAAAAACTGAAGCTAGACCTATCTCTTTCACCAGGTATAAAACTAAGTTCACAATGGATTTGAGACTTAAACTTTAAAACAGAAACAATATGGCCAAAAACTAAAGCTAGACCTATGTCTTTCACCATGCACAAAACTAAATTTACAATGGATACAAGACTTAAACATTAAAACAGAAACAAAAGTCTGCTGGAAAACAGGTTAGGCAAAACTCTTGGAAACATAGGCTTAGGCAGAGACTTTATGAATAAAACCTCTATAGCACAAGAACTAGCAGAAAGAATCAACAAATGGGATCTTATCCTACTGATAAGCTTTTGCACAGCAAAAGAAGTCACTGGCACTGCTAAAAGACAACCAACAACATGGGAAAAAGTCTTTACTAACTGTTTATCAGACAAAAGGCTATTATTTACAATATATAAAGAACTCAAACAGATCAACCTCCCCAAGTTTAAGACCCAATTCAAAAAATGGGCAACTGAAATGAACAGACACTTCTCAGAGGCAGAAGTCAAAGCAGCTAAGAAACATATGAAGAAATGCTCAACCTCACTGGTCCTTTGAGAAATGAAAATGAAAACAACACTGACATTTCATCTCACTCTACAAAGAATGACTGTGATTACAAAATCAACCAACAATAAATGCTGGCATGCCTGTGGAGAGAAAGGAACCCTTTTCCACAGTTGGTGGGATTGTAGACTTGTGCAACCTTTGTGGATATCTGTGTGGAGATTTCTCAGAAAACTAGGACTAGGGGTCCCATTTGACCCTGCTATCCTCCTGCTA
>PVIC010027756.1:0-23655 GCA_004025085.1 Thryonomys swinderianus
CATATTCTGGATAATGTTTGTTGTCACTTGCAAGCACGGCAAGCACTTTACTGCTGGTGTTTCCCTGGTGACTTTGGTTGGAAGTTTGTCAGTTTTATTGATCTCTAATAAACTAGCTTTTGAGTTTATTGCTCCGCCCACTCTCTCTGTCCGTCTCTCGTTTCTCTGTACTGATTTCTCATCTCTCCTTTATTATTTCTTCCCTTTTGCTTTCCCTGAGCTTGACTTTCTCGGACTCTGGTTTTTAAGGAGGTAGAATCAGTCCTTGATTTGAAGAGCTCCTCTTTGTCAAATAAAAACACAGCATCCGAAGCTTCTGCCTGAACCACGGGTTTGCTGCACCCTGTGGATCCTGGTGTGTTTTGTGACCCTCTTCGTTCAATTCAAAGTATTTCCAGGCCCCTCGGGACTTGCCCTTTGGTTCCTACACTCCGAGCACCTGCCTTGGGCTTCTGCTGGCGTCCTCGCGCTCATTTCTAGTCTGGACCCGCTGTGATGCGACACCCTGTACGGGACGACTTCATTCTACACGTGTGCAGGACGTGGCCTCTGGCGGGTGTGTCCATCCCGGCGAGACGTCCTGTGCCCTGGCAGAGAGCCTGGCCTGCCGCCCCGGGCAGGGACGTCGGTGAACACCGGGGTGTCGATCCGCAGTACCCAGCTCTCTGCCACCCTTTTCTCCCGGTGGCTGACGGGAAGGCTGTCACTGCGGCCTCCTTCAGCTTCACAGCTCTCTGCCTCACGCGTTGGAAAGTTCCATGCTGGGTGCACAGGCCGTGAGGACAGCCACACGCCCGCGGCGAGGAGGGCCTGCTTCATCACCCGGCCTCCGCGCCGTCCCCCTCTGCTTGTGACGCTCCTCACCCCACAGTCTCGTCCGTCGGGACTTAGTCCTGTGGTCCCAGCCTTCTGACCACTGTCTGTGCGGTGTGTGGTTCGTACTTTGTGAACACGGCCCGTGGAGACGCGGCTCCCCCGGTGTGTAACTCACGCCGCGTCCCAGGGCGTGTGAGTCGCAGCTTCGCGCGGTCCTCAGCACCATCTCACTGTAGACCCTTCGCCTCTCCTTTCAAAAAGCACCGCCCCTTTATTTTAATGTACTTCTGTCCCTAAGTTTCACATTAGCTCTTTGTAGATAGCGGACAGATTGGTCTTGTTTATTTTTATCCAATTTGACAAGCTTTTGACAGGTCATTTATACTTGCTGCAATTATTGACAG
The DNA here is from genome assembly GCA_004025085.1 of Thryonomys swinderianus. Lineage (NCBI taxonomy): Eukaryota > Metazoa > Chordata > Mammalia > Rodentia > Thryonomyidae > Thryonomys > Thryonomys swinderianus. Next base: position 1,221 of record PVIC010027756.1, read on the forward strand.
CAGAAGCTTTACTGGTTTTGTGTTTCCTATTTGTCTCTGGTGGAGTTTTTATTTTCTAGGTTTGATTTTTTCTGTTTCCCTGTGGCTTCTTTATGATTATTCAAATAGCCTCTAATATTCCGTCTCGATTTATCTACTGGCAGATCATGACGTGTGTATGCGGGGTCCGTCTGGTAACTGGGACAGGTGCTTAGCTCCTTCCGGCCTGCTTTCAGTCAGCCGTGTGCCCTTTAACCTCTCGTGCCACCTCGCCTGCTGGCGGTCACACGGCTGTCTCCACGACAGTCTCCAAACAGGGTCTCAGCTGATGCCTCCAGTTGTCCCCCAAGGAGGAGGGACTGGAAGAGAGCAGCCTTTGCGAGCACCCCGTGCTCTCCATGTTCGATCACCCTGGGTCTCCGAGCTTTCCTCTGGCATCGTCTTGCCAGCTTGAAGGCTCCTCTCCACTCTTGTGTGTACGGCAGGCCTCAGAATTCCCTGAGCTTCCTCAGGCGTGCCGTGACTCTGCCTTGACTCCCCAAGTTTTAATTATGCACCACAAGTTCTTTGCTTTTGCTTACTTTTCTGATCCCTCAGACAGTTTTTGTATTTCCTCCAAAGTTTCAGCTGTAATCAGTAAGAAAATTAGTCTGCAGTGCGTTCACCACATCTTGATAGTTTATATATTTATTCCATTTAAGTCTATAATGTTAACATAGGTTAATTTGTCTTTAGCTTTACAGTTTGCACTTTTGTTCTGTTTAGGAAAAGCTGTCTTACACATTAAAAAGGAAATTAAAACCTGTAGCCCACTGCCGAAATCTGTGCCTGTATAGTTTTTAAGATTTTTTTTTTTTTTGCATGTGGGAATTTAAGCTACTTGGACTTTGTTTTGAGTCAAGTGTAAGCAAGCAATGGAATTTACGCCTTCTGAGCAGGTGATGGTTGTTCCACATGTGTCAGCAAGCGGCCACAGTTGTGACTCATTACTAGTGCGAACTAAGTGCGTGCCCTGGATGGGCCGCCGGGTTGTCCTCCTCCCTCCGCCTCCCAGCATGCCTTGCTAAGCGAATCGTTGCCTTTATAATTTGTTTTGGAAACTCCGCATCTCTTTCTTATGCAGCTTCCTCTGTGGTATCATGATTGTATGTTTGTATGTGTGTGTGGTGCATGTGTGTGCATTTGTGTGTGTGTGGAGGGCTTGATAGATTTCTGAGGTTATAGAGAACGCACCAAATGCATCTTAATCACTTTTGTATTACAAACACCAAGTACCCTATAAATTGCCAGCTTCATTTAATTGTCAACCAGTAGCAGCCCCGGAGGAATTGAGATGCAGCCTAATATAATATGTTCTTGCTTTACTAAATATATTTATTCAGTCCCATGTTAAAAATACGTCAATAAATTTGGCACACAGGACCGTAAGCAGCTGCATTGCTGGGTGGAGAATATGAAAGCAGCGTCATGTTTTTGTAGGCTGAGTGGCCCAGAAAGTTGTGTAATCTGAGCGTCACATGCCATAAGCATGACTCTGGAAGAGTCTTTATATTGCCCATAAAGAGCAATGTACGTGGTTTTATTGTGTATAACTCTGTGCAATTATATGCAAGCAGTTATGCATAATGCATGAACCTGCTCTGGTGTATAATAATAATATCCTTTGCATTTCGACAGTGGATTGCACAGATTGAATTTCCACAAATTCATTCTTTCATTCATTTATCAGCACTGGAGTTCTGCGTGTGCCACGCACAGGTCTGTGCGCTCAGGGTCCCTTGATCTGCAGAGCAAACGCCCTTCCCCGGGGGAATTAAATTCTACCACGAGATGCAAACAGTGAGCTGTGTTGCAGGGGAAGTGTGTGCTACCCTGAAAGGCGATGAAACACAGGGGATAAGGGAAGGTAAAGCCGCTCAGCCGGGGGGGGGGGAGCCAAAGTGCTGTGGGGGAGGCGCAGAGTTGCACCCCTCGGGGTCAGTGGAGGCTCCTGGGCTGACACTGTGGAGGCGGGGTGGGGTCCTGGCGCGAGACCCTGGAGCTTCAGGGCACAGGGCCGTGGGAGAAGACGCCCCCCCGGGGCAGGTGCTGCAGTGCGGCGCAAGTATGAAATCCAGAAGAGGGAGCTGGAGCGGGAGGCCGTGTATCAGAGGCCCGTGACGACTGTCATAGTGTGGCTTTCTCCCACACATTTCCTGGGGTAAACGAGCTTCTCGGAGAGTAAGGAAAGTCCGAGTCCCACTCGAGATGTCCAGGGAAGAGAAGCAGGCTCCAGAGGGCGCGTCCCAGATTTCCTATCGATGGAGGCAAACTTGGCTGGACCAGAAAGAGCCCCACACTATGGAAATGCAATCAGCTGACAGGGGCAGGGGTTCAGGTGCTGACCTAGGAGTCCCGGTCCCGCTCTGCTCTCTGTGATTCCATTATTATCTGAAGCTGCCACTGTATTTCTGACTCTGTCGGAAACAGGTTCTAAGACAGATGAACTGTGATATTGGGAGGTGTCATGAAGTCAGCTGCATAAAAAGCACAGAATTTGAAACCCAAGTGGATTTAAATCAATTTTACACATTTGCAGGTGATTTCTGTTTTCTATTTTTGGAAGTAAGTCTTGTTCTAAAGATTTGCTGTCCCATTCGGCTGCTTTGGCACAGTCGTGTCTCTTTTCCTTCCTAATTCCTCTTGATGTTTGTTTTCCTTTCCTTTGCCATTTTTAAAAGCACAATTTGCCCTGATGATGTCCTAAAGGCACCACAACAAACCTAAGGTCCCAATGGCAAAGGATACGCTCATCAGTCCCTTCCTACCACCCGACACACCAGCTGGACCACACTTCCCAGCATCCCTCTGTTCAGGAGTAGTCACGTGGCTGAGACTAGCCAATAGACCGAGAGCCACCGTAATGGCACCGCATTCAACGTTGGTCCATACAAACTATCCACCTGATCTCCTAGGACCTCACCTGTCCCAAGGAGGAATATAGAATCTTCCAAGATGAGAAACAAGGACAGTCCACACCCTGGATTGTTGTCTCAGTGTGAGCAGGAAATACACTTACTTTATCTGTGCTTAACCTCTGATATTTATGGTTTATCTGTTGCCATAATAGTAACTTCAACTAGTATCACTTATTTGTTCAGTATTTTAGTGTTGCTGCTCAGTGTTACTGTTTACAGAAATTTATCTGTTAAGCTTAGCCTCTAATGCTTAGAGTCTTTATTCTTTACATTACCAAAAATCATGCCTGTTTCTGTCTTCCAGAGATAGGTTGGTTAGAATATTGCCTCTCAGAAAATGTAGTACACAGTCGTGATCATTTGTGCCCTCATGTGCCCACACATGCAGTAACATACGTACATGTATATAAAATGTTCTATATGCATAGAAAAGTCAGGGGATATTCCATAGCAGTGAAGTCAGTCCTATTAATAAGACGGGCACAGAGAGACGTATCCTAATAATTTGGGGTCCTTGTGCCTTTCGCAGTCATTAAGAGTTCCCCGGAGTTCTCACTAGGTGGCTGCCCTCAGCATGCGGGGTGCCGGCCCCCCTCTGCGCAGGGAGCTTCATGGCCCAAGGCTCGCTCGCCAGCGCCTCCTTCCTAATTACAGCTGACTTCTCTGCTCGCACTGGATTCTGTTAGCAGCCAGTTTCATAACATGGTTTTCTTCATTCTCACTTAATCACATTTAGGATGGCAACACACGAACTGCAGCTGCTTCTAGAAAGACACGTTCTGAGAAATTAATAAATTAGTAGGTGAGCCGTGTCCTGCAGAGTGCTGCAGACCGGGGGCGGCTCCGGGGGCGGGAGGGGAGACCGTATGTCCGGCCCGGTGCGCCCCGAACCCTCACTGCTCACCGCCTCTGTCGCCGCCCCACAGCCGCCTCTCAGGCCAGGCCGCCTCCCAGGGCTCTCTCGCTTTTGTGCCTCCTAATCATCAATAAAAGTGAACAAAATCCGGGTACCACCCTCACCCACCTGGCCCGGCAGCGGGAGGCCCAGTCCCTCCCTGCGGCCCCTCGTCCTCCGGCCCAGATCGCAGCGCAGCCGTGGCCGGGCGGCCCGCAGCGGAGCTCCGCGGCCCTGTGTCCGGCACCGCCTCCACACGCGCGAGTGGTGAGGGTTACGGCTGTGCCACCGCGGACGTCTCTCCACTCGAGTCTCCCCCACTCGCCTCTAGTCATTTAGTGTTTAAATGTGCTAATGTCTGCCGCTCAGCTCACAAGAGCTCCTCGAGGGGCGGCTGCCGCGGCGTGTCGTGGGGCGTCCTGTGGGCCCCCCGGACTTCCGTCTCCACAGTGACTCCAGGCGCCCGCGGACACATCAGCGGACCCGATCGGAGACACTCGGAGGTGACGGAGTCAGTGCACCAACGTCAACCGCACCCGAAGCGTCAGAACCTCATCCTGACGCTCCCACCGGCCAGAGGGGTGGCTGTGGGGGAAGATGAGTCTCCGCCCGCGCCGGAGGCCCAAGAACAACGCCGCTCCGCGGGACCAGCAACCAGGGAGCCGGCCGGGGCGCTGGGCCCAGGCACTTCAGAGCCTCCTGTCGGGACAGGCTGTGCGGGGCCGCCGCAGGAAGACGAGGGGGCTGCAGGGCGCGGTCTGCGAGCGAGCCGCCGGGGTCCGGCCCGGGGCAACCCGTGCACCCCAGAAGCCCACAGCCCACGCGCGGCACCCCGCCACGGCACACGGAAGGTGCTGCTGTTGAGATTTCTGCATAAGACAAGGGGGTCGGCTGCATCCTCGGAGAGGAAGGGTCTGCTGCACTCACTGCCCTCGGCCCGCCCCGTATCCTCCAGGGGTCCCCAGATCACCCCAGAAAAGGCCTCTTCCCGGGACTGTGATCTTACTTCCTGTGTCCCCTACGGGGCTCGTCCCCTCCGTCCAGGCCTCTGGCGGCCAAAGGTCATCACTGTGGACACTCGCTTCACTTTGCTGCTTGTTCATTTACAAGGATACTGCAAGGAGTTTTAACTGCCTTGATTTTGTGGACAGAATTTGCACACAATCTTTATCCCCAGTGCCATAAATTAATTATGTGGTATGATTTTTCATATGATTGCAAATTCCTAGTTTATACCATTCTGTTAGTGGGAAGAAACATACAAATTCACTTACCTGAGTGCATTTTTATACCCAAGTATAACTCGAGAGGTTAAAATCAGCAGCAAGGGCCGGAGGATTGGCTCAGTGGTTCCGGCACCTGCCTCGCAAGCGCAAGGTCCTGAGTTCGATCCCCGGTAACCACATAGAATGCTGGGTGTGGAGACACACCCACCAACAATCAACACTGCATACCACAGTGCCGGACATGGTGGCTGACGCCTGTCATCCCAGCACTCGGGAGGCAGAGACAGGAGGATTGCTGAGTTCGCGGCGGCTTGCCTGGGCACCATAGTGAGCTCAGGGCCAGCCTGAACTACAACGCGAGACCCTGTCTCAAAAGCAAAAAAAAAAAAAAAATCAGCAGCAAAATCCAAAAAGCATTTCTTGAAATGGTATCAACTGGGCTTCGACATTTTGCCACTTACTATAAAAGTAAAGCTAGTCTTAATTATTAAGGACACACACATGCAATCAGGGCACGGAATTAAGATCCCAGCGGCCCACAGAGCTGCTCCTGTTTCCAGTAAAACTCGGGAAGCGACGCGCTCCCCCTGTTCGGACCCGAGCAGCGGCTCACGGGCTGCAGCGCATCGGCCCCGCGTCACGGAGGAGCTCCTCGAGGTCCAGACCGCAGAGCTCTTCTCCACGTTCGGCTCATCTTCGTGCCTTTCGGAAAATGGAGAAAGACACAACCCCATCATCACACAACTCCTTTCAGCCACACCCTACTACTCCCTGGCACATCTTTAGCTGCCTCAGGGACCTTGATTCTTCTGGCCGTGTCTCACGAATCTCATCTGTGGGTGATTTCTTCTCGCAGTGTCTCGTCAGCACCGTGTGGAGACAGGACTTGCCTCTGGGACACTGAGGCCCCCTATCCTGTTGGCCGGGACACTTCCTTCTTTTAATTTCCATCAATGTCAGCAAGACGTCAATAGGAAGATCAATTCTGTGACAAATCATGATTTTACATCTGAATTATGGACTAAAGACTACTTACTAAAGGTGGAAATTCAGCAGAAAATTACTATTTTCCAGTCATTAACATTGTGCGTAGAGGTGTATATCCAGGTGGGCATGCCTGGAATCCCAGCACGCAGGAGGCTGAGGCAGGAGGATCGTGAGATCAACCCAATCTGGTGATCTGTCATCCTACTGAGGACCCATCTCAAGGTACAACAGTAGAAGAGGCTTAGAGCGTAGCTCAGCACAAGGCTCCAGTTCGCTCCCCGGCTCACAGATTTGCTTCTTCATCGGGCGTCTCCACGCTGCTACAGCAGTTGTGAAACGGACCCCTCGTCACTTTTTTGAGGGCTCAGATTCCCGGATCCTCATCAAGCGTGACTCCCTGGTGACTCATGATTTAGTTAAAGTGGCCCCCAAACTCAAAGCCTTCCGATCTCTACTGAATGGCACAATTTAAAATCATAGAAGAATTTCCTGTATCTTACTGGATGGTTGGTTTTCAAAGACATTTAAACCGGTAGACGTCTGTGCGTGAGGGTCTGAAGTCCAGGTTTTACGCTGCTCTGGAGTAAAGCCATCGCTCGCCCCCAGAGCAGTGCTTCTGGAGGTGCCACGGCACGTGGGGTCCCTGCGCTGAGGGCGCGTGTTGGCCACAGGAGGTGTGCGGCAGCTCCATCTGTCACGGCCGGAGTCACAGTGCGTGAGGACCTGGTCCCCTGCGAGCAGCAGCACGTGTCCAGTGGGTGCCCGGGGCCCTCCTGCTGGGGGGAGGGGCTAATGCGGCTGGGAAAGGGGAGACCTCGCCAGCGCGAGGATAGATCCAGGGTCCAGGCCACGGGGTTCACTTTCTTCTCTTCCCTGGGGCTGAGCGATGTGAGATCTCTGTCTGTTTCGAAGTTTTAAAAACACCCAACAAGTGAAATACAGGTGACAATATGGCTCCCTTCTCTCCCTCACGGTCTAGGCATTCAGATTCCTCCTCCACTCAAACTCTGTAAGGAACCATACTGGACACGAATGGCTTGCAGACCATTAATTTGCCAATTTTGGACCCTACAGGACACCATCGTCTTAACAAGCAGTAACTAATTGCACTGTACCAACATTTTTCCAACTTGTCTAATATATCTGACCATTTTTTAAAAAGTTTCCTTGGCCTTTAACATCTTACGGTTATTTTTAGCAATGCTAATTTCATGCATTCCCACACAGTTACGTAAGATCTTTCCATCCCGTGACCCACGTCAGAGCTGAGTAGCCAGCCACAGCAGGCTCACAGCGGAGGCGACTCAGGACCTGCACAGGCAAAAGTGTGGAATCCTGCGCCAGCTGTAAGGTCTCCTGCACCCCAGTGACCTGAGTGTGGAGAACTCACGGCTGCTATTGACTGCGAGAGTCGGCGACTGTGTTGGGGACTGTCCGCCACCGTGTGCTGCTGGTCATGCAGATCTCTACGCTGCCTTTCTGTCCGGACTCTCAGACAGCCTGGGAATTTACCTCCCCTCTCACTTAGGAGGGAAGTAGGATCTATTTGCATAGTAAGTCCATCTGCTCTTTTCTCCTTAACCCGGAACATTATAAATACTCGTGTTCAACTTGTGTCAACCTATTTATAAATAAAGCACAGAGAAGAAAAGCTTACTCAGCATTAGTTTGATGCAAATGATACAAAGCATAACTGCATTACATTTTTTAAATGAAAATAAAAATGTCAAAAATTTAAATTGTCCAAAAATACAACCTCGATTTCCGAAGTATTGCATTTAGCACTGGTTTAAATTGCTCGCTAAAATCTGCTTTTACTCTTATCTTTCTCCTAAAATTAAAGCAAAGCTCCAGAACTTTCCTTTTTTCCATGTATAACTTTCTTCAGTTTTAAATCACATTTAAACCACACTTGCATTATAATGCTAATATGTTGCTCAGTATTTGGAGAATTATCATTACTAGCAAAGGAAGAAGCCACGCTCCATTCGCAGAGGGCCACGTGCTGTGAGGACACCGTCACCTCGCATCCTGTGGTAGAAGCGTCAGAGTTACTATAACTCAGCGACACCAAGAGACGTCTCTGGGTCCCAGAGCTCCAGCCACGGCAAAGCACCCTCCTCATTAACACCCGCCATCTCCAGCCATTCCTCATTGCTCGATGCCAGCCTCAGCTCACCTCCCAGTCAAGAATGAATCCGAGGGGCTGGAGATTTAGCTCAGTGGTTCCAGCACCTGCCTTGCAAGCACAAGGTCCTGAGTTCAATCCCCAGTAACCACATACAGTGCCGGGTGTGGTGACTCGCGCCCAGCAGCCATCAATACTACATACCACAGTGCCGGGCGTGGTGGCTCACGCCTGTCATCCCAGCACTCGGGAGGCAGAGGCAGGAGGATTGCTGAATTTGAGGCTTCCCTGGGTTCCATAGTGAGCTCAGGGCCAGCCTGAACTACGAAGCGAGACCCTGTCTCAAAAAAAAAAAAAAAAAAAAAAGAATGAATCCGTGGTCACTGAGGCGCTTCGGGAAGGGCCTTCGGGCACCACGGCCAGCCCCTGCCTGGTCTGTTACTTCCCCTTTTCACTGGGGCAGGTGAGCCTCTCCCATCCCCCAAAACTGAGACCCCAAGTTCCTCCCTGGGAACTCTCCAGCTTGTCCCGCGGGAAGCCCCCGGTAGACAGTCCACAGGTACAAGCTCACAAAGAAGTTAGCCGCATCTCTGGATTTGCCGCGCTCTGCCTCTGCCGTGCGTGACGTGGGAGGACACTTCCGGGTTTTACGTGTCCTAAAGCTGCTTCACAGCCAGCCACACGGCTGTTCACAGAACCCAAAACGCCTTGTACATGGGGCATGAAGGCTGGCAGGGGTGGTGGGACATTCTGTCCCTAAAAGGTGACAGACTCGTGCACCAAGACCAGGTGGAAAACGTTCTAGAAATTGAGCTATTCCAGAAACTTTGCTAGTCCAAACCATGGGCACCTTTTCAACGCCTGTGACAATTGTGATTCTGTGCTTCACAGTCTAATAGATTTTAGAAACTAAAACAGAACAGATTAAACACTTCCAGCAGGGAATAGTCTTTCCCTCTTCAGAGCCTGTCGGATGGTCAGGACTCAGATCTCGGAGTACTTTCTGTCCACGTCTCCCAGTGAGCAGCCGTGGTGAGTCCCTCGCAGACTGGGCCCTCCCCTGCCCGAGGGTGACGGCTTCAGTCCTGACACGTCTGCTGCGCTTTGGGCCACTATGGAAAAAACACTGAAAAGAGTCCAGGCTTGGAAGGCACAGAGCAACGTGTCGTGCAGCTGGACACAGGGCCCGCAAAGTAACGCAGCCCCTGGGCAGATGACGGGACGGAGCCCAGGGCAGCGCACAGCGGGGCTCTGCGTGTGTGGCTTTCTTCGTGACCGCTGCGAAGACCCTGCCTCTCCTCCTAGTCGCTCGGCCTGGCTCTCGGCAGGTGAGCTGAGCGCTTATGATTTTACTCTTTTCTTAGACCAGCGGTTCCCAGTGGTTCTCAGTCTTTCACACAGAGCTTGCTTTCGTGACTTACTGGGCCAGCGGTCTAGGGCCTCCGTCTGACATCAGTCGCTAGAACTCCACGCGGACGAACGTTCCTCAGTCCTTCCCGGCTGCTGCACAGGCTGTTGGCACATTCTCGTGGCTTGTGATGATTTTAACGCTACACTGTGGCCCACGCGTGTAACTTACATTTGCCTGTGCATTTACTAATTCTGTGGTTCCGAATTCATATTAAATTGTCCTTTCTCCACCTGGGGTTATTTTCACTCACCTTCAGATAACTTCTTTTTGCCTCCTTACTAAGGCTGGACTTCGGGTGACAAATGCCTCACTTTGATCTTTCTAAATATATTTATTTCACTTTCTTGGGTGGGATATTTTTATTGAAGTGCTTTTCTTTCAGTTACTTAGCCTGTAACTCATTATTTTCTGATTTCCAATGTTCCTACTAAGAAGTCAGTTTTTGCTCAAGAGGAACTTCTCTGAATACAGTGTGTCTTTTTCTTCTGGATATTTAAAGCATTGTTCGTTGTCTTGTCCTTTCATCCTTTCGGGAACAGTCTCCCGTGTGTTTGCTTTGGCCATTCCTGTTGCTGGTGGGGTGTGCGTCATCTTTTATACGGCTTATGGAGCTTCCTCCATGTGTCTGTTGGTCCTTCCACCAGCTTTGGAGACTTGCTGCTTTGTATATTCCTGACGCCTCCTTCCCGTCTCTGTTCTTTGAGTACTCCCTTTATGTGTATTCCTAATTTGATGCTTCCTAATTTGTAAGTCTTTTTCTTTGTTCTCTTGAACATATAACTGTGGGAATTTAAATCTTTGTCTGCTAAATCCAACATCCGAATCAGCTGGGACCTTGCTCTGTTTTGGGGTGCTGGCGAATCTTCTGGTCTCTGCGTGTGTGTAGGAACTCTTGATGGCACGGCGGGCGTCGTCAGGAAATGAGCTGCAGACGGCACAGGTGCTGCTTCTTCCCGCCCGTGGGGTCCCGCTGCTCCCCTGGGAAGCTCAGGTGGGGGCCGGTCAGCTCCATCCGCTCCCAGCCGGGCTGGGCGGCCTGTCCCGCCGCCCCTTCCTGTCCCCACCATCTGTCCTGAGCCTGCGAATCACCACTGAGCGCAGCCGCAGACACGGCTCCTTCCGCCTCTGCTGGCGCTGAGCCCGGGTCCGCAGCCGGGTCCTGCACGGTCTCAGGTTTGGAAAAGGTCTAGAAAGAGACCAGCCCTGCACGTGGGGCTGTAAGAACCCGCATCGTGTTCTTGCTGTGGCATCACCGTCACCTTGAAGGGGCCCCAGTCTGCTTTTCACAGCGCCGAGCTGGCCCCAGGCACCGCACAGCCGAGAGGCCCACACCCGCCCCTTGGGAGCACAGCGTGCACTTGAGGCTGCCGCGTGCCGGCCTGTTCCTCTGGTCCTCCGCCCCTGCAGAGACGCCGGTTTCCCTTCCCTCCAGAAGGGGCTCCTGGCGCCCGTGGAACCGCTCAGAATCGCCTGCTGTCTGCAGGGGAAAGAGCTTCTTACTGCCAGTCTACTACCATCTCTGTTTGACAGAGCTTGGGATATTTGAAAATGTGGCTTTTGTCATTTGCCTCTCCGGTGAATGGGAGCAGTAACCGGCCACAGCCGGGTCAAAAGTGGGCACCGTGGGTTTGTTGTGGAAGTGAGTGGCTGTGAGCGGTGGCCCCTAAGAGACGAAGCCGCGCGGTCTGGGGAACGGGATCAGCTGCGATCGCAGAGCTTCCCTCCCGCCGGCTAATGCTCTGCAGGAGGCTGCCTGGGGACAGCGTCCCAGAGATCCCTGGGACGGGAGCCAGGGCGCCGGGCCCCCCGCACCCCGGTGAGGCAGAAGGAAGTAGCCGTGGAAGCAGCTGGTGCAGCTTCCCGCAGGGGGCGGAAGTGGCTGGCGTCTGAGACGTGGCTGCCGCGGTGACCAGTTGCTCAGCCTGGCACGGGCACCAAAACCCCTCGGGCGCAGCTCGCCCGCCTCGAGGGAGCTGGCTCGGCATTTTGGAGCCATCCGAGCTTGGAAACAAGCCAGTGTCTCCTTACGGCACGGACCACACAGGTGCCTGCTGGCCAGTGAGCTGTGGTCAGGCCTGACCACGTCACCTCCATGGCCACGTCTGCACATGAGCCTGGGCGCTGGAGCCAGCTGCTGAGGGCGGCGCTCTGAGCTACTTGTTATTGAGAATGTTAATGACGCGCGATCAAGGTATACAATACGTTTCTAACTAAAAAGTGTTGATTACAGTAAAAGACATGCTGCCATCCCCGTAAATCCTCCCCTTCATCCTCAACACACGCATCCCATCATTTCTGCCACTTTCTGAAGCAGCTCTGGAAATTCCTTTTGTGCAGATATCTGCGATATGATCAAAAATACAGTGAATGTCCTGCAACTTGCTACCCAATAGGAGAACAACTTCACACGGCACAGTACCACCTCTTTATCCGCCTCGGTCACCGCCTCTGCACCGCGTGACTTCTGCCCCGCCCCATAGTCCAAAGGGGAGGGAGCATTTTGAATCGATTTGTGGACATGGAGGCGGCCAGAACAGACACTCGCAAAGGACTCAGAGCTGCCACAGGAAGTGGTGAGGATAGGAAATAAGTGTGTTCGGAGCAAGGAAAAATTTTGAAGATTAATGCTAGCATGGCTTTAGTGTAATAAATTTTAATATTTAAATGTTCACTATTCATTACATACAATTAAATGAGAAAGCACAGGGCATCCCAGAAGTGCATGCAGTGGCCAAGTGCAGGGCGAGCAGGCCGGCTCTGTCCACCCGCGTGGACGGCCAGCTCACGGGACCCACACCCCTGCTGCCGGCCGCGGGTCCGGCCGCGGACAGCCACTCCTCCCCGGCCCTGGCACCCCGCGTGGGCGGGGCGTCTGGAGACAGGAGGACCCTGCTGCCACAGGGGGGGACCCCGAGCCCGCTCGGCGCCCACGTCTGACCCCTCCCTGTCCTCCGCGCCAGGGCATCCAGCAGCTGCGGCTGTCGGAGGACGAGAGCGCGGCCCTGCAGGAGCTGCTGGACTGGAGGCGGAAGCTGTGCGAGGGGCAGGACTGGCAGCAGGCCCTGCAGCGCCGCGAGCCCCGTGCGCCCCCGCCTCCGCCCTGCAAGAAGCCGGAAGGGGTCTCCTGCGGCCGCCTGCCCTCCAAGCTCTGGGACACCACCATCTAGGCGGCCGGGCTGCGGACACGCACACAGGCTGCCCTGGGGGACACGGTGCCTTCACCCACTCCGGGGCATCGCTCAGAAAAGGCACAGGACACCGACGCCCCGACAGGACGTCTCCTGCGTGTGTGCGTGAGCCTGTGTGCCTGTGTGCGGGTGTGTGCTCTTCCTTCCGTCTTCTGTGACTTTCGGGCTCCACATTCGTAGGGCGGCACTACCCGCAGGTGGGCACGGAAAGCCCGCCCGAGAGACGAGGAGAACGGCGGCGCGGCGACGCAGGACGCAGGGCGCCGGCACAGCGGCCCCCCTCCGGCAGCGCGGCCGTGGCCTCGCCCGGTCCCGCGATGATCCCGCGCACGAGACTCGCCTTTGCCTCTCCCCAGGTGTCCGCGCTCCGTTCGGGTCCCTCCCCCAGTGGCTCTTTACCTGCGATGACCACGTTTTCCAACTTGATCCAATGGCTGGTGCTCCCTCTCTTCCGATACAGATTTTAAAAGATCATTTCTAAGTTTCTTCCTTCACACGCGTTGTTTTTAGGCCCCTGGGGACCCTGTTGTTGCTTAGCTTTGCCGTGTCACCGTGGGCCGCCTCCCACGGCGTCTTAGACCCGACCTGGCTCGGGGACGGCCCTCGGCCGGCCTCTGCTTCCAGGTAGCCGGCCTGTGTGCCCCTCAGCCAGCCCCGCCCCGCCCCCTCCGGCCCGGCTCCAGGAGTTCGCAGTGCTCAGCTACACGTGTCTGGCTTCGGACATGGTCATGGCAGGTGCTGCGGGTCATCTCAAGGTCACAATGTGGACCCGGGCCCGCTGGCTGGCACAGGGTGCTGCAGCTCGGCCTGTCAAGGGCACCGCATGACCGTCCGTGCCCCCCTCCTGTCCCCACAGCTCCTCGTCCGCTTTTCCGTGCGCCTCTGTCCCCTGGGGTTCTCGGCGGTAGATCCACAACACCTGTCTTGCCACTCGGAGCCCCTTACTCACGCCAGCCTTTGGAACACGACGCTGCCAATAAAAGGGTGCAATTCCATGCTGGTGTGGTGTCCTTTGCTTCGTGCCTGAGCCAGCGTCTTCCAGGAACACTGCAGTCTTTGACCGGCCATGCAGACAGAGGATGCACCCCGCCTCCCTCACCCTGTCTCCGCAGCAGCGCAGGGGCTCCAGGCCCCGAGGGATTTGTTCCACAGGAGAAGCTCTATAGACGGTCAGCATGACACGGGGTTTCTGGAGCCGGCCCTGCCTGCAGCTGTGTGTGCTGCTTTTCTGGCTGGGTCCAGTTACAAAGGCTCCCCACGCTCCTAGGTGGGCAGGCTTGACCAGGCGTGGCGCTGATTCTCCGAGCTCTGCACTGCTGCTCGGACATCCAGGGTCAAGGCTCCCTGGAGTCCTGCTTATACGCGGCTGTCTTCTCCCGGTGGCCGCCACGGCAGAGACAGGAAGGAGAAGCGGGCTCCCGTGGGTCTCTTTCCAGGGTGCCAACCCCACTGTGCCAAGCTGCTCACGGTCCAGTCACCCCCCCCCAAAGACTCGCTTTATAATCCCATCTCACTGGGGACCGAGTGACCAACACCTCACCCCAGCCTGACGTGGCCCGGTGTCCACCAGGGCAGGAGCTGACGTCGATGATGCCAGTGGGCACACACGGCACACGACACCACAGACACTGCCCACTGATCATATGGAAAGATACCTTTAGAAACATCACATCAAGTGGGCTTATTCAAACACAGTTGTGTGAAAGTGCAGAATGAGAAGAGCTCGCACACGTGTGGGGCCCACAGGACTCTGCTCACCCAGCACGCTTCGGGGCCGGGCCGGGCCGGGCCGCCCTGCGGGGCCCTGAGCACCGCTGCCAGGGTGCAGGAGCATCAGGAAATGTTAACTACTTCGCCTTCCGGGGCCTCTGCCGCGGTCAGGAGCCAGGAGCGGGGCCCGTGGGCCCTCACACGTGTGAGCTCCTGCACAAGCTGGCATAAGGAAGTCTTGCCGGCCTCTGCCTGCTTCTGCCATGTGGAGAAAAGAGTTCAAGGTGCTTGTGGGTACTGAGGGCACCATTGGCCCTGGCTGTCCTGTTCCTGTGACAGGAAGGTTGGCAGAGACTCGACAGCACCAGGGCCGTGTGCATTTATCAGAGATAAGCCCGAGTCTTCGATCACACGGAGTTACCCTCGGAGGGGCAGCCGGAGGCTGTCTTCTGGGTAAGAAAGCTCGAAATATTATTCCACACAGCGAGATTCCACCAGTTATGTACGTTTGAAAAATAACGAGGGCATCTAAATCGCCAACAGACTGTAGGATACAGAGCACGACATGTTATGGGCCCGTAGTCTTATGTTTAGCAGTCTAATGGGTCTGAATTATGACTGTACATTGAGACATGCCCACTCCAATGGCTTTTTAAAAATCATTTATGAGAGGGCTCTAAAAACTACTATCAGAACGTTGGTAGTGGGTCTCAGTGATTTAAAATGTATTTTTCAGGATGGAAAAAGAATACATTATTACTACTACTAAATCATGGTATCTAATTTAGTAGAATTATGATTATATAAATCTACTCAAAAAAATCAGTTAAAAACTAAAATTTGTGAATGAACTTCACATACAAATATTATACAAATTGGACAAAAATGTGACTAAAAAGGTGGGTCAATTCCTGCTAACCTCCACCGGTCAGTCTGCAGCAGACAGTGACCCCTGCTCGGTCTGGACCAAAGGTGCCCCGTGTTCGTCCTGATACTCCACAGGGACACGCTCGGTCCCAACATCACTCCGAAGCATTCATTTTTGTCTCAAGTATTAAACTTTTCTGTTTCATCCTCTGGTTACTTTCTGTGACAACTAAGATTGATTTCTATTAATTCTCATCAGAAAAAGAAATTCTTAAATTGGATGAGGAGAAAACACGGCCTGTGTTCTGAGTAATTTTTTTCATAATTCAATCACATTTTCCAAACTGTTTTCGCAGCACCCCGAACTCCACACAATGTAGATGGAAGCAGTTGTACTTCTACTTGCTATAGTATGGGAAGTTTCCAGAAAGCTAGACACACGGAAACACCCTCTGGACTGTGAAGTCGCGCCCCCGGGAAGCCCGGCAGGCGGGTCCGCCCCCGTCACACGCAGAGCCGTGCCCCCAGAGCCTGGCAGGAAGGAAGGGCTGCGCAGAGTTGCTCTCTGCCTGAGCACTGCGCACCCAGGGTGGCTCTACCACTGTGGCTTCCGCGAGCCTCTGAAATCCAGGGTGATCTGAAGACCGTAGGCCTGGCCTTTTTCGAAGGGTGCGGTGATTAGAAGCCTAGCATACATTCTTGTCCCTGTGCCAATTTCTCACACCATATTCCCGAGTTTTTGAAGTGTATTTAGACTTTAAATATCACTTTTGCATGTGTGGGTCCACATGGCGAGTACAGTCCGGGTTTGGGGTAGCAACCCGGTCACAGCAGTGCCGGGGGATGTCCGGTCTTTCACGAGGAAGAGGTTGAAGGCGGGTAAGTCTGTGCTTGTCTGAACAGAGGGGTGCGCCCACCGCGTGCTCGCTCCCACACCCCAGCATCCCAGTGTGCCCCAAGAACTCTCCTGATGTCACCGTGGAGTTTCCACAGCCTAAACGAAGAGAACAGGCTATTGATAAATAGTAAAGGGACATCAAAGCTCTACAAAAGAATGGAATAAAACCAAACTTAATTTGGGGTTTTGATCTTTTATGATTTGAGCAGAGGGGCTGGGGATTCATGCCCTAAAACACTTGAAAAGTGTCCGCATTGCTGTATTCTGGGGAGAAGCCTCTTCCTGAGCCTGGGGGGGGGGCTATTAAACTGTGCTCGCTCTAACTGTGTCACGGGCGTGGAGACCCACCCAGGGGGCCTCCTAGGAGTGTCTGGCACCCTGTCCTCACTAACCTGCTCACATGCCCCGCTGGGAACCTGGCTTCCCACCTCGGGAGGCTGGCGAAGCCCCCGCGACAGCACCCGGGCCGGACGTTCATAACCCGGAGACTGTCCTGGGCTCGGAGGAGAAAAGAACAAGCCGGGCCTCCCGGGTCTGAGGCTGGCAGCTGGCATTTGATACGAACGAGCAGCCAGCCTGTCTGTGTGCACTCTGTGCCCCTGCCCACCGCGGTGCCCAGGAGGCCAGGGACAAACCGCCAGAAACCAAGCTCTGCACGGAACATCGGAGTTTTCTCCCTGGTCACGGCCCGGCGACCCGCGCAGCCGCTGGGGCCCCTTCCACGGCTGCAGTCTGAGGCCCTCGGAACGCTCCCCGTGAGCAGCCGGAAGGGGGGCAGCCCAGGGAGGGAGGGTCCGCAGCTGGCCTGGGGGCAGCTCTGGGGGACACTGCATGGCGACCGGAAGGAGAGAGGAAAGCACTCCGGGACCCCGAGAACAACAGCACACACCCTCGTGAGCGAGGAAAGTCCTGCCTGTACGGACCGCGGGCAGAACTCCCAGTGCACGTTTACAAACTTTTGGCCGCAGTAGAAGCCACGGCAGGGGTGTCCCCGAAACATCCCCCACTTGGGGCCCACTCGTCCCTCTCCCCGCCCTTTTCTAAAGCCCCTCTCATCAGCATCTGCGGCTTTGCTGTGCTGGCTGCCCGAATCAGCACGCACATGCCCCGAGTACATTCAACAGTTTCTCTTCCAGTATCAGTCTGACTTTGGAGAAGATCCGGGAGCCGCGCAGTGCCAGGTCGGGCGAGACGGGCGGACGAGGACACTGTGCGTGTTTTCGCATTTCCGCCTGTCTGTGCACGGTGCCGGAGGCATCACCCACCGTCCTGCGGGTCACCTTCCTGGAGACGCAGAAGAGACCTCGGGGCTGCTCCCCAGGGCTGAGGAAGGCAGGCCACGCGCGTCTGAAGCGAAGGGAAGATCTCGAGGGGACCGTGGCGGCGCATCTCGGGCTCTAAGGGTCTTCACAGCTCTGGACACCGTCTGTGCGTTTTGATCAGTCCTCGTAAATATCTAAGTTCTGTTTCCTGCCTCCTGCCGGGTCCTGACGGTGCCCAGCCAGTGTGGAGGGCTGGCGATTCCCCACAGCCACGTGGCGGCACCAAGTCCCCAGCAGGAGAGAGGGAACCCCATCCTGGCCCCAGGGCCTTGGGCCCCCGCCTGTCCTGGAGCTTCAGTGGAAACTGAGGCAGAACACGTCCCCATGGGTGTCTTGGTACAGCCACAAGAGGACATCTCCTTCCGCGTGGCAGACCCACGCAAGTTCAGGCAGGCCCTACCCCAGTGAAGCCCAAGCATCTTTATGTTAATACAGTAGAGACTCAGGCCCAGGATTTTCCACTTTTGTTTCTCTGCAGCTTATGAAAACACGACCCAGAAGTTTGAGGCCACTGTCCACACTTTAGGGACTTGCCCGCTGGCATCTATGCCTAGTGAGGGGTGGACAGTGCACACAGCCCTGGGGACAGCGGGAAGTGACTAAAGCTGTGCCAGGGCCCCCCGAGGGCCAAAGGGCACATCTAGCCCCTCCCCTCAGTCCCTCCTGGCAGACTGTGACAGGCCAGGGCGGGAGGCAGAGGCCCGGGTTAGCACTGGGCCGCGCACGGTGGGCTGACGGAGCTCGGTGTCCTGCGTGAGTCAGAGGCCACCAAGTCACCCACGGTGCTTCTCCCGAGGCCCGGGGTTGTCAGGGTGGGATCACATTCAGGAAACTACAAAGGCAGGGTGAATTGGGTGCCGCTGTGCCAGCTGGGGGTGGGTGAGGAGCTGAGAGGATGGGGCAGGAGCTGGGGGCTCGGGGTGGCCTCGCCATGTGTGGGTGGACACTTGGGAAACTCCAGCCGGCCACTCTCTGAAGCCAGCTGTGTGTCACAGGTGAGACTCGAACAAAGACATGATGTCTCCCTGTCATGGACACGACGGCAGCGTTTCACTCTCCACAGAAGCCGAGCCGAGAGAACACGGGGTCAGTCTGATCCCAGACAGCCCTGCTTTGGCCTGGGGGAGAGTAAGGTCTGGTGTCACCCCAAACACCGGGCTGACGGGCACGCGGCCCTGATGGCAGTGCGTCGTCACCGCGTGGGACGTGCAGAGGCCTGGAGGGGCGTCGGGGGAGGCGTCCGCGGGGTGTGGACACAGGGAGGGAGACCCTGGCCTTGACTGAGGGGCACCAGTCTCCACCCCTAGGTGGAGAATGAGCCCAAAAAAACGCAGTGGGCACCCTGGGGACTGGTCAGGGAGGGGAGGTGCCAGCGGCCTCGCAGGAAAGGCGTCTGGAGGAGGCACCCGGTGGATAATCAGTCCTGGACCGGGAGAACACAGGAAGAGCAGAACGCTCAAAGAAGTGACTTTCCTCTGGGGAGATCGGTGCTGAGCTGACGAGAGAGAAGGCGGCGGCGGCACGTGGGCCCGGGGAGGCACTGCGGAGGCGGAGGCCCAGGCTGGACAGGGCTGGAGAGGCCCGGGGCGCGGGCAGCCTGGAGCGGCTTGGGGTGAGGGCCTGGGCACGGGGAAGACTCCGGAGACAGGACAGACAGTCGCTGGTCCTCGGACCCGCAGGGGACGCGGCTCTTCCCACTTCCGTGAAGGCAGTGCGGAGCGTGTCAAAATGCTTCCGCACCACACTTGCTGCGCACGGCTCAAGAGGAAAGAACCTTTTCACTGTTAGGAAAGCAAAGGAGATGGCTGTACAAGAGCGTGGGAAGGAAGCAGGTTTTGCAGAAGGAAGAGGACCCACACGACGGCAGCGTCGGCCCGCGTGCGCCTGGAGCAGCGGCGCCGCCTGAACACTGCGCCCCAGCGAGGGTCCGCCCGCGGCCTGGTCTTGGCGAGCTTCTGCCCTGGGCCAGGCCGGGTGCTCCCGCTGCAGCCTTAACACAGTCAATGCACTGGTTTCCCTACCTCCACGACTCTGCAGTTCAAGGACGTTTACTGCCAAGCAGAGGCGTTTGAACGTTCTCATCCTTATCTCATTATCAAAACCCTACAGCGGATAACCGAACGCGCATGTCCGGGTGGAAGACACACCCGAGACGGCCCTGGGTTCGGCCTCGGCACAGGGAGCACAGCTGGGCTTGGGCTGCGGCCCCTGGCCCTGGGGCCTCCTCCTGAGACCCGCGCCTCCTCTCTTCCCCAAACACCGTGCTTTCACGTCCTCGCGTAGCTTAGAAAACTGGGACTCAGCACCCGGATCTTGGCTCACTCAGCACAGATCCGGGCCTCGGGCTCTCTCTTTCCAAGACTTCCACGTCTCTGCATTAAAAAGCACCAAGCTGAGTCCGGTGCGGCACACCTGTAATCCCAGCACAACAGGAGGCTGAGGCAGGAGGGTCATAAGTTCAAGCCCAGCTTAGGCAATTTAGTGATTTAGCAACACCATGTCTGAAAACAAAAATAAATACATTTTTAAAAAATAAAGTAAAAATACCAATCCTCCACTTTCATGCTCAATGCTCCCGGCACAAATCAAGCACCCAAATTTATTTGCCTCTCAGAAATCAGCCTCCTTCCTGTCTCCATGGGCACCCTGAGTCAAGTCGCAGGACCTCCCGCTCTGGGTGGTGGGTGACAGGCTGTGGGAGCAGCCACAGGGAGACCCTGGGGGCTCAGTCTCCCTCGGAAGAGGTGACCCCTCTGCTGCGGCGCTTCTCCACATGCAGATGCGATAGGCAGTGACTCCCCAAATCTCTCAGTACTGCAACTCCCGCCTGCTTGAGAGGGGTCAGGATGGCCCTGGCGAGGGCACAGCCTGTAGGAACAACAACACACCAGCATCTTTCAAGGTCTCCTCTACCCAAAGAGGCTTAGGTAATAGGCTTTTTAATATTTAAATTTTAAAAATTTAAGCTCTATGCAAAAAAAAAAAAAACATTGAAAATGGTAATAGTTCACTGTGTTAATTTAACTGAAAGTGCCCAGCAAAATTGGATGGGCACAGCTCTGGGCGTGGCTGAGGGGGACACTTGAGACGGACAGACGCCCGCCCTGGGTGGCTACCCCCCCGGGCCATGCTGGGAACCAGAAGGAAGGCTGGCTCTGTGCCCCTGAGGCGCCCGGCCTCCGCCTTCCGCCGCGGCTGATCCTTCAGCTCCTGCACAGACCGCACAGGACGTGCAGGGAGCACCCGGCCTGGGCGCAGCTCCTTCGGTCTCCAGGGCACAGACGCACTTTGCGCTCCCGCCCGGCCGAGTCCGTCGGTCCTGCGGCGCTGCTCACCCCGCTCCCGATCTGCGTCTCTAGTGCGGACTGGCTGACGCGCAACTATTAATGGGGTCCTACATGATGCTTTCATATGTCTTTTGTTTTCTACTACCAGGGATTGAACTCAGGACCTTGCACTTCCTAGGGAGGCGCAGCACCACCAAGCTACGGCCCCGGCCCCTTGATACATGTTTATGAGCAATCTAGCTTGGCTCTGTTATACTTCCTGTTTTCTTGACAAAATGGCAAGACCTCTGTGAGTTCCTAATGGCCACTGTTTCTGGCTTTCCTTCCATGTATTTTTACTCTAATTTAAAAGGTTCTGACACCCTTCAAAGTTATAATTTATAAAGGTTTCTTTTATGTGCCACCAGTTTTGAGTTTTCGGCAGAACTTTTAGTATTTCTTTCTGCCAGTCCCAAGTAATCCTGAGATTTTCACATACAACTTTTTTAGGTTGAAATTTCTATCTAGAAGTATTTTGGGGGTGCCATCATTTCTCAGGTGGAAACGGCTGGAACCTCCATTTCTTCACCACGAGTAAGTGCCCGCGTCTCCTGCCCAGACATTCACACCAGGTGAAAGGAGGCTGCACCCAGCTTCCCTCGGTGGGTCCAGCGGCCGTGGTCTGCGTTTTCAGCACAGAGTCTGAGTAAGGGAGCAACGGGGTGCTTCACCCCGGAAGCCTCCCGCCAGGACTGACAGAGCGACGACACCCGGAAGTCAAGACCATCTTTCCGACCCCCGCTCGTGTCTTCTCGTCTTGCTGTGGGCGGTTTTCCCGGTTCTGTGCTGTTGGGTTCTTACTTGGCTCCACTTCCGGCTGCTCTCTCTGTCCTGCTCCCCTTGCTGTTATTACAGGAGGGCAGAGCCGGGCCCGGGATGGCACCAGCTGCACACTGTGGACCGGACGCCTGTCTGCTGGGTTCTGGGCCGTGTGTGGAGGAGTGTCCTCCCCCTGCCGCCGGCCGCTACGGACCTGCAAGAAGCTGGTGCCGTGGACCCGCTGCTCTGGTCACCTGACGAAGGACAGGCCAGCCACGCCCTCTCGGGGCAGGGCGGTGCTGACCCTCGGAAGGAGACGTTGGCCAGCTGGAGCCGCACTTGTCCTCTGAGGAAGAGCTGCTGCCTTTGCAGCGAACTCGCAGGGAAGCCGGGAGAAACCTCCTCTCTGTGCCCTTCCTGTGCGCGGTGTGGGCCGCAGAGGGCAAATTCCGCATGTGCTCCACAGCGCCCCCTGCCGGTGGCCCGAGCAGGAGCGGACAGGGCCAGCGCCTGCTCGCAGGAGGCCGCTGCGGCAGGAAACGGGGATCAGGGCAGCGGCTCCCCCAGGTGCACCGACACCGTGTGGTGCTGCAGCAGCGCACGGGCCGCGCGGCGGGTCACAGCCTGAGCACACCTGGTTTAGCGCGGGGCTCGCGGAGGGTCTTCTTGTGACACAGGGTGAGAGCTAAGATTCCTGCGAACGGGCGGAAAGACACGAGAGCGCGTGCCGCTTGGTGACCTGCAGAGCGCAGAAGGTCCGGAGCTCGCCCGGGAGGACCGAG
>PVIC010027757.1:0-23659 GCA_004025085.1 Thryonomys swinderianus
TTTTTTTGCTTTTTTTGAGACAGGGTCTCGCTTTTGTAGTTCAGGCTGGCCCTGAGCTCACTATGGTGCCCAGGCAAGCCGCCGTGAACTCAGCAATCCTCCTGCCTCTGCCTCCCAAGTGCTGTAATATTCAATTTTAATTGTGATTATTCTTTTAGTAACATATGCATTGCCTAGCACTTTTGTTTTATAACCTCACTCTTAAAAATTCCAGTGGCTTGTTTTCTTGTATTTCCCTTAATTGTGGTGATCTTAAACAGATCTTCAGTTTTAAATCTGCCAGTCGTTCTAATACAGATGCATAAATACATTTTCTCCAGTTGGTTCTTTATTACAAAGACAGCTTGTTTGTGGGCACTGTCAGGACATCTGCATTTTATTGGATTTAATTTTTAGTAATAAAGACCTCCCACATTACAGATTCTTTCCAGCCTACATTTGCCTGTGTGGGAAGCAAAAGAACCATCACTCAGGGAGAAAAAGTAAATCCATATGGTGCTGGGGATTCTGCTTTCCTGGCTGCAAGGAAGAAAGAGTTGAGTACAGACAGTGCCCCCAGCAGATATCTGTTTTTTCTAAAAAGCTTGATGCTATGGTCTGAAAGTTGATGTTTTCCCAAAATCCACATGTTGAAGCTTAATCACTAATACAGCAGGATTAAGAGGTAGGACCTTTGGAGATGATTAGGTCACAAGGGTGCCATTCTCTCCTCAGGGGCTGGAATCCTTATAAAAGGGGCCTGAGGGCTTGATACACTCCTTTGTCCTTCAGCCATCTGAGGACACAGAGAAGAAACTACCTTTCTGGAACATCTTGGACTTCCCAGCTTCTGAAAGCAAGCAATAAATCTGTTGTTTTTTAATTCTTCATTCCAAGATTATTTTGTTTGAGCAGTTCTAGAAGAGTAAGACATTTGCTGTAACAGCAAAGATTGCTGTTAGTTTTAACCAAGGTCTGCTGATTGATACCAGTTCATCCAGGTACCATTGTGGAAACCATGGGTGCTTGTACAAAATTGTGAGGACACACTGTATTTTGCCTCACTTGCATTGTGTTCCTCTGGCCTCTATGCCCAGTCCCTGGCTCTTGCCACTCTCTTCCTTTTGGAGGCTCATCTCTACTCCTTAGATTCATTTGATCTTGGTTTTCCCAATCCAATCTTCAGTACTGTTTAAGAATTTTGGCTCAAATTCTCACACATTTATGATGTACAATACTGAATCTGTCAAAATGTAGTAAAAACATTGTACCTTCAGCTACATAAAGATGACAAAAAGTTGCTGGTAGAATTTGAAGTTACAACAGATCTTCAGTTTTAGAAAGTTACACCTAGTTCTTCACTGCAGAAAACAGAGGAACTTGTCTTTTGATTGACCCTAGAAACCTGGGAACTGCTCATTTCTCTTGGTCATCAAGAAAAGGAGAGGGAAATCGGTCATCACATTACTGTTTACTACCAGTGTTTTGTCCCTCAGCACAAACAAAAACAGGTTATTATCATCCTTGCATTCTACCATTCACAACTCCTTGCCAGTTCTGCATTTTGGCCAAAGAGATGTTTATTTTTATTTTTTGGCAGTACCAGGGGTCAAACTTGCACACTTACACTTCCAAAGTAGCCGCAGTACCACTCCAGCTAACTCCCAACCCCATGTTTCTTTTTAAAGGAACATTTGTGCTTACGTATATGCAAGTAACTGGATAAATTTAAACTTAAGAAGGTTCCTAGTTGCTGAAGGTGACACAAAATTGATCGATAATAAGTATAACAGATAACTTATTATCTAATATAATTGATAAGATTATATTTGGCCCCAAAATGTTTATATCCTAACTCCTGGCATTTGTGAATGTGACCTTATGTGGAAACAGGATCTTTACAACTCAAATCAAGTTAAGATGATGTCTTAGTCACTCTCCTTGTTGCTGAGACCCTACATCGGATACATGCAACTTAAAGGTTTATTTTGGATCACAGTTTGTAGAGGTTTTAGCCCATAGCTGGCTGACTCCAGGGCCTGGGCAGAGGAACACTGTTTACCTCATGGCAACTGGGAGAAGAGGGAGGGTCAAAGGAGCTGTTGGGAAGAAAAATGTAACCTTTCAGGTCAGGCTCACAGTGACCAGGAACTACCCTCTGATAGCAAGTCAGCTGTAACGTCCATAATGCAGAAGTCTCACCTACGATTGTGTGAAGCTTGGGGGAGGGTAACATCTAAATATAGATCGTAGCAGATGACGTCATACTTAGCTTGGCCCACGTGTAACATTCTATGCTTCTCTTCTGTAACATGTGACTTTTCTTAATTATGTACATATAATCTGAGCAGTAATTAGGCTAAGGGTGAAAGATTCAGGTGAAATTTAGTGTCTTCCTGCCCCTGTCATATAGCCAAGTCGGTGAGAAGCTGAGCTTCATTTCTTGTGTATAGACTTGAAGTACAATGTGAACTATCTTAGGGCCTAGGTGCTGCTCAAGCTTTTCCTTTCTGGCAAGCATGCTGGAGTAAAGAAATAACTTACACTAATGTCTGTCCATGGACCAATCAACTTAGCAGCTTAGTGGCGCAGAGAAAATTCATGCGGATTTCTGGGCCTCAACGGAGTCCCTGAGCAGGCAGTTAAAGTCTGGCAGCTTGTTTCCTTATCCGTAAAATGGCAATAATAGTAGCATCTTGATGCGTTGAAATAAACCAGAATGATATATACCTATATTTTAGGGCGTCTGGTGTCTAGATGGTGCTTATAAACGTTATTACTTGCTTACAAGATCGCAGTTTACAGAAAGATACTAATCCGGCCACTAGGCCCCGCCACCTCGGGTCGTAGACCTCCCGCGGGACCGCGCCAAGCGCGCGGGAGGCGGGGGCGGGGCCGGCGGCGGGGGCGGGGCCGGCGGCGGAAGCGCGCGCTGCTGTCAGCGCGCCGGAAGTTCCTGGCGGGGCCTGGCGCTAACCTTGGAAGCCTTGGCGCCGCTACTGCCGTCCTGCTCTTTGCTCTCTGAGCTCGGGCTCCGCGGGCTCGTTAGCTTTCCTGAGGCGCCGCGGTAGTGCTCAGAGGGCGCCGAGGGCCGCGGGAAGCAGGCAGCCGGGCGCAGGGCTGCCAGGCCGACATGTCTTTAGTGGCGGAAGCCTTCGTCTCCCAGATCGCAGGTAGCCCGCGTGGCCGCGACCGAGGCGGGGACCGCGCGGGGCAGTTGGGGGACCCATGTCAGAAACAGGGCTATAGCGTTGCCCCGACCTGGTCGCAACGGGCCTAACCCAACCTGGGCATGAGGACGGCCACAGAGCACTAGCCTCGTTTTGTTCATGGAAAAACAGCACACAGTTGGCCAAGGTCAACTCTCAGGGGCAAGAGTCTCGACCGTGTCTCCTGTCAGGCTCCCCCTTCCCGCTGGGGTATCAGAAAGACACCATGGATTGGGATTGAGGTGGGCCAGGCGTTGCCTTAAGAGTGGGGACAGTTTCTCGGTCGTGGGCCCTAAGTTTAAGATAACTCCCCAATGAGTCATTTTTGTTACCAAATGTCATTGAGAAGCCATCGAAATTCTCCTCTCCAAACCACGTAACATTGCCAACTGCTAAGTCTCTTAGGATTCATCAAAATACTTTAAAACGACATGCACTCTAAAGAAACAACTTTGATTCTAACATGACCTAAGTAAATAGTTATAATTGTTTTTTTGTTATTATGATGTTTATAGTAGTGAAAATTGTTAAGAAAGTGAGACACTAGGTATAGATATTTCTAAGTGTAGGATAGTGGAGTTAGTCTTAACTTTAGCAGTGTTTTCCCTATAAGTACAGTAATGAGACAGTCACCAGGATAAATAAGTTCATTTGAAATAAAGTGTTTTGGAATTGAGAAGTATGGGGTGTGTTATAAACTTTGTCAAGATATTTTTCACTGGAGTACGCTTGTGTAAATATCTATGCCTTTTTTGCTTTTTTCCTCTTAAATACATTGTTTTGTAGGAGAAAGAAGCTCCAGCTAGATTGTGAAAACAGGGCTTCATGAAAACAGGGATCACACTTGTTTCCTGTCATATCATGAGTGCTTGCTGTGCTCCATAAATATGTGTTTTGAAATAGTGAATAATCTTGAGATGTCAAGCAATTATTTCTCTTTTTTACCACTTACGTTAAAAAATATCAGGCTGTATAGATAGGTCAGTGATTTATATTATTATTTTGTTAAAAATACTTTCAAAGTATATGCTGATATTGATGTTTTATGGGCAGGCTTCCCAAAGTGTGATTTCTTGTAAGGAGAAAATGAGTATCTTTTAATAAACTTTTGATAAGCTTGGCAGTTTGCTTTAAAGTAGTGAAATTTAAGAATTTCTAAGAATTTTACTTGTTGTCTTAGTTATGTTTAGTCAACTGTTGCTCTGAGGAAGCAGTTAAAGAGGGATAATTCAATATATAGACTTGGAAGAGCTCTTAAGTCATATATCACATGAGTAAATTCCAGATGTATTCAAGATTTGAATATAAAATAACACAAAGCAAATTTAGAGAATACATAGGAGAAAACATAGGAGATTATTTTAATAACACTGGGTAGCAGAAGAGGTGTAAGACACAGAACCCAAAAGAGAGAAAATTGACAGATTTGGTTGTGGGAAAATTTTAACATCCTTGCTTAATAAAAAATACAATAAGTAAGTCTCTCCAGATTAATGATAAGAAGATATTTCATTAAAAAACTAGGATAGCCTAAAAGAATCAAGGGCAAAGGATCTGAGCAGGCCTTTCACAAAAAGGAAAATGCAGTGAACAGTAAACAGGTGAAAAGTTGCCTGTCACTAGCAGATAATTTTTCCACCTAGGAGATGAGTAAAAATGAAAATGATAATTTCTAATATTGACAAGTGTAAACTGCTTATTGGTGAGGCCGTGAAATAATTACTTTTTGGTACCTGATATGTAAATATTTATTGTCATTTGTGTTAGAAATCTCTTTATAGTGATTTATCTAATACAAATATGAGGCTTTTTTAAAAGAAATATACAATAAGTATATTTCTTGTAATAGCAAAACATTAGAAATGTTCCAGAATTGTGTATCAAATTATGATGTGCTACTTCAGCTCTCTTATTTCTGGGTGTATTTACAGAGGAATTGAAATTGATATGTCAAGGAGATGTTTGTAGTCCCATGTTCATTGCAGCACTGTAGTAGTCAAGATGTGGAAGCAGCTTAAGTGTCTATCCCTGATAAAAGGATAAAGAAAATGTGGCCATATACACAGTCAAATACTAAATAGCTTTAAAAAGAAGGTAGTTCAGTCATTTACTACAACATAAATAGAGCTTAAGGATGTTACGTGAGGTGAAATCAACCATAGCATAGAAAGACAAATAGTATATGATGTTAATGTGTGAAATATAAAGAAGTAGATCTTGTAGAAGCAGAGAGGAGAAAGTTGGTTACCTGAAGCTAGAAAGGGTGCGGAGTTGGATGGGGAGAAGGTGGGCTGGAGTGACCAGTTGCACTGCATGGTGACCATAGTTAATAACAATGTTATGTTTCAGAATTTCTACATAAATAGATCTTTAAGGGCTGGATATTTAACTCAGTGGTTCCGGCACTTGCCTAGTAAGTGCAAGGTCCCAAGTTTGATCCCTGGTAACCACATATGACATATCTTGTAGGAACTCTTTAAATAAATAAACCTTGTATAGGAATGTATATGTTTATATAAGCAAAAACTTAAGAATATTCAGCTAATTTTTTTTTTTTTCTTTTGAGACAGGGTCTCACTTTGTAGTTCAGGCTGGCCCTGAGCTCACTATGGTGACCAGGCAAGCCGCCGCGAACTCAGCAATCTTCCTGTCTCTGCCTCCCGAGTGCTGGGATTACAGGCATGAGCCAATATTCAGCTAATTTTTACTAAGCATGTCAGGGTAATAAAAATAGAGTAGGGAGGGTAGAAAAACTATACTACTGGAGTGGGAATATTTTACTTTTGTAATTTAAATAATTGTACTGTTTTAAATTTAAAAGATACTTTATGAAGTGAAAGAGGCTAAAATAGTTTAACAAGGGTTCACAATGGTCTGTTTTTGGTAGTAATACAGTTTTCTTGGAATAAAGTAACCTCAGAAGGAGAGATATATATCTACAAAGTCCTGTTACAATGTAATATATAACTGGGAATCTGTTTTGTAACTGAGAGCTCTGAATTTTGTGTAACTGGCACTTTGCTTATTATTATTCCTTCCTGTGGATATGAGCTAACACTTTTTGGTATTTCTTTTGGAAACACTTAGTGGCATTTTGGCATCTATGATATTTTTTGCAGTGCCTTCTTTCAGAGCCTTATTCATAAAGATGTCTCTTTGGAAATTGCTGTAGTTTGGATCTGAAATGTTTCCCAAAGGCCTATTGCTAAAGGATTGATTTCCAGAATGGCAGTTTTGGGGGGTGATGACAAAGTTAAAAAGTAGGGTCCATTGTGGGGTCTTGTGGTCACTGGGGATTAGCCTTCTTGTGCAACTGAGATCCTGGTCTCTTCTTCTCATTTTCTTTCTCTTGTCTTGGTCATGAGGGAAGTGTTTGCCTTGCCACATACTCCCTGCTGTGTGATATACTCTTGCCATAGACCCATAAGTGGTGAGTCTGACCTGTCATAGACTAAAACCTTTGACACTGAGCCAAAACAAGCCTTTTCTGTGGTAAGTTGGTTACCTTGGGTATTTTGATAGAGTAATGGAACCTCAGCTTCATAGAGAAGTTTCTCTGAGATCCCCAGTTTAACAAATCCACTTCTCCTTGTTAGTAGCAGGTCTACCCCCCCAAGTTTTTGGTTCTTCTCTCTATCTTTACTCCTATGACCTTGTTTCAGATCTTTTTATTTCTTTTTTTTGAGATAGGGTCTCACTTTATAGTTCAGACTGGCCCTGAGCTCACTATGTAGCCCAGGCAAGCCTTGAACTCAGCAATCCTCCTGCCTCTGCCTCCTGAGTGCTGGGATTACAGGCATGAGCCACCACGCCTGGCACTGTGGTATGTGGTATTGATTGCTGGTGGGCGTGAGTCACCACGCCCAACATTGTATGTGGTTATCTGGATCGAACTCAGGACCTTGTGCTTGCGAGGCAGGTGCCGGAACTACTGAGCTAAATCTCCAGCCCCAGATCTTTTTATTTCTTACTTGTAGTACTGTATTAGACTCAGTTGATTTCCTTGCATCCGAATGTCTGTATATTGAAAAACCTCACTGGTGTTTAATTTTATTTTTATTTTATTTTCCTGAAATGTTAGTGTGACTTTTGTCTCTGTATACCTGCTTACCTTTCTGTCTGTCTGTCTTTCACACACACATACACACACACACTGGGGATTGAACCAAAACTTCTTTGTATTGAGGTACATACCTAGCCTTTTAAAAAATTTTATTTATTTTTTGCAATACCAGGGATCGAACTTGGGCCTTTGTGTGTCCAAGGTTGGTGCGGTACCACTTGAGCTAAATCCCCAGCAAAATTTTTATTTGTAAGACAGCGCCTCACTAAGTTGCCAAGTTGCCCAGTCTGGGCTTAAATTTTTTTTTTTTGAGACAGGGTCTCGTTTTGTAGTTCAGGCTGGCTCTGAGCTCACTATGTAGCCCAGGCAAGCCTCAAACTCAGCAATCCTCCTGTCTCTGCCTCCTGAATGTTGGGATTACAGGCCTGAGCCACCATGCCCGGCACTGTGGTATGTGATATTGATTGCTGGTGGGTGTGAGTCTCCATGCCCAGCATTGTATGTAGTTACCAGGGATCGAACTCAGGACCTTGTGCTTGCGAGGCAGGCGCCGGAACCACAGCTAATCCTCTGGCCCCTGGGCTTAAATTTTTGATACTTTTGCCTCAGTCTCCCAAAGTTTTAACACCATTATTGTTTTCTTAGGATTAGTAGGACAGAGTGGCATATGAGACCCTTATAAGTGAGTCCAAACCTCTATCTCTGGTCTCATTTCTTTCTTGTCTGTCCTTTCCTTAAACTTGGGCCCTTCTACACTATTTGTACTGTCTATCCTCCGCACATGATTCCCTCCTCTTGACATGGCCAACTTGGTCAGACAACTAGTGTTTCTCACTTATAGGTCCAGGCACCTTTTGAACACGTTAAGTCATTCACAATCACTTTTCCTGTCAAATAAGAAAGTCTGTAGTATTTTTTTCTAACAACAGCAACAAAACAACAACAACATTTGACTGTTATAAAGAATGAAAATAATTCAGAGAATTGTGAGTCATAAAGTAAAAAGTAATCAGAAATAAAACCACCTAGATTAAGACTTTCATCTTTTGGTGAGCAAAGCTGTGTCATCCCCTTTCCTTTAAAAATAAAGTTAACATATAATGTGCTTCCTTTAAAACAACTTATTTCTTTCATATGGGAATCTCTTCTTGTCTATGAATCGAATTGGACATCTTCTTTTTGTTTGTTTGTTTTTGAGATAAAGTCTTGTTTTGTAGTTCAGGACTGCCCTGAGCTCACAATGTAGCCAGGCAAGCTTTGAACTCAGCAGTCCAGCTGCCTTTGCCTCCCGAGTGCTGGGATTACAGGCATGAGCCAACATGCCCAGCATTGTGGTGTGTGGTTCCCAGGGATTGAACTCCGGACCTTGTGTTTGCAAGGCAGACACTGGAACCACTGACCTAAATCTCCAGCCCCACATCGATATTTTTCAATGGTTATGCAGTATTTAATTGTAGCAAATAAGCTATAATTTGTTTATACAGTTGTATTTGAAGGGTTTCTAGGTGGTTGCTTCAGCTGAGCAGCAGTAGGATCTCTGCGTGCATGCATGCATGCACGCACAAGGAATTGACTGGTGCTGTGATTGTGAGTGCTGGCCAAACAGGCAATTGGGAGGGGGATACCAAGTACCTCTTGGGGTGTCTGATTTCAGGGAGGACTTGAAAGCTCACTTTTAAAGGGCTTTCAATTGATGAAAGCCCCCAGCAGGCTCCCTTTTGATTAAAAATAACGAATTAAGAACTTTAATTATATCAGGAATATCCCTTCATGGCAGCACCTAGATTAGTGTTTGAATAACTGGAAGATGTCATTTGTACGCTACCAAATGGTGTCTCTTTTGTCTTACACCTGCTATAAAGTAGTCTTTGTAGCCCACCTTATATATCAAAACAGTACAAAATGAATTTTGGCAAATGCTCAGTCTGGCCAGCTGATGTGTGCCAAAGATATTGCCAATGTACATGACCTTTCTCTGCTGTACACACTACTTGTGCATGCCTATTTGTGCACCTGCGTAGTAGTTCCTTGGGGGTAAATTTCTTAAGTTAGAAGAATTTGAATTTTTCTGTCAGCTAAGTAGTAAAGAGAGGGATGGTAAATTGTGATTTTGAAGAGATAGTTTGGATCTTTAGTTGATGATAGGTTAATAGGCTGGCTTTATAATTTTAAAAGGAAGATAAAAATGGTCCTGGATATTGAATCTTCTTAAAATATTTTATGAACAACCTGCGCATTTTAAATTGCCACTTGCTTTCCCTCCCTCCCTCCCTCTGTTTCTTCCTCCTTCCCTCCTTCCTTCTTTCCTTCCCTTTTTCTTTCTTCTTTCAGAGCAAGCTTTTCCAGCACACGAGCATATGGTTTTTTAAACTCTTCAAAGTCATTGGTTTGAGTATGTCCTAGCAGAGGACTGAGTAGCCCTTTTGGATTACATGTTCACCTTGGAGCACTCACTGGCCAAAAGGGCAGAGCACTGTGGTGACCAGGCCTGGCCGACTTGCCCTACACCTGCAGTGGTTTCAGGCATGAGGACTTCCCTGTGCGTACAAAAGGTTGCATACAAAAGGTAGAGCGGTCTGGAGAACGCAAGTGCAGAAGCATGCCACAGGACGAGTCACTTGCTTCATCTCGCATGCGTGCTTCCTTTGGGTTGTGGTGTAGTCACATCTGGATTCTTCTTCAGCTAGCTGCTGGCTGTTAAGACCCAGGAGTAGTACCGCATTTTAAAGCCTCTTGTAAAGTGTAAGTAGTAGAATATGTTGATTAAAGATAGGTTGAAGAAAAAATCTAAAAAGCTAGGCATTGTGTTTGTCACAAAGTAAGCTCTCTATAAATGTTCATGAATATTTTTAGCTACATTTTCCATCTGGGTTTTGCCTTCAACTTCCCTTGTACAGATTCAGTTTTGGTGAAGCATTTAAAAGATATTTATCAATAGAAAACAATTTATTAATAATCTAAGACTTCCATGGTAACTCCAATTATTGAAACCACTCTAGCAATGACTAAATATTCTAGGACATTTGAATAACAGGTTGTTCTAGGGTATTTATTTCCCAATTTTATATTTGATTTGCTTCAGTCATGTTTATCTTCAGAAACTTGAGTCTTGGTATGGGTTGTAGTGGAGGTCTGTTATTCAGACATCGCTGATAAGAATAAGCTTCCATGTTTTGCTACTGTGCTAAATGATTTATTTGCTTAATTGTTAATGTTAACAATTTGATCTTGCATAGGCAGTATTATTGTCTTTTAGATAAGTAAGATGAAGCTCACTTAGGTAGTGAGTATAAAGGTTTTAGAATAAGGTTTTTGGAATAAGAACTGCGTTCTAAGCTTTACTCTGCTTCTTATCCTGTGATCTTGGGTAGGCCTTTCTAGGCCTCACCTTCCTTGTATACAAGGGGGATTATATGTCTTAAAATGTATGCTAATCACTTTGTATAAAGTGGTGCATAATAAATGCTCAATGCATGGAACTTTCTATTTATTGCCTGAGAGCCTTTTACCTTATAGAGTACAGGGGGTTTTTGGAGGTTGTTACTTTGAATATTGGTATCCCATTACCACTGGACAGCAGAAAATACCTGAACTTTTTTTTCTCTCAAAAAATTAATTGAATTTATTGCATTCAATATTGTTATTTTTATTCACATACCATCTTTTCTTGCTTTTTTTTTTTTTTTTTTTTAAACTCAGCAATCCTCCTGTCTCTACCTCCCGAGTGCTGGGATTACAGGCGTGAGCCACCACGTCCGGCATTGTGGTATGCGGCGTTGATTGTTGGTGGGCGTGTCTCCACGCCCAGCATTATATGTGGTTACCGGGGATTGAACTCAGGTCCTTGAGCTTGCGAGGCAGGCGCCGGAACCACTGAGCTAACCCTCCGGCCCAACATACCATCTTTTCTAAGTTAATATCTCATCAATGCCTTGCTATATTTTAGGCATGTCAGTATAATCTTTTGTAGTGTAGTTAAAAATTTTTTTTTCAGTACTCACCCCTCAGCCCTTTTTTGTTAAGATAAGGTTTCTCTAAGTTGTTACCCTGCCCAGACTGGGCTCAAACTTGTGATCTTCCTGCCTCAGTTCCAGACCTCTAGGGTTACAAGTACACTGTAATTTATTGATCTTTTGAAATCTGAATATCTTTTTTTTCTTTTGGTTCTGCTGGAAACCAAATGCCAGACATTGTGTGTATTGGGCAAGTACTGTACCACTGAATACAGTCTGTTCTGGCCTTTATTTAGAAGCTCAGTAAACTATATAAAGGGTAGAAAAGACTATTTGGAATATTAATCTTATTGTGTGCATTAAGTGCTCTTTTTAAATTTACTAATTTTAGTGGTAGCAGTAACCGGTGATATGGGATAGGAAAGTAATTTTGAAGGGTTCTGTGGGGCCTATATGTAAATGTCTTGATAGTAAATGTGATCCAAACAGGCATGTTTTACATAGTTTGTTTTTATATTGATAAAGTTTTCATTCTATCTCTTCCCATGTGGGTACTGGATAATCTAGACCTTAAAAGCATTCAGAAACACATCAGAGGGTAAAAAAAGGGGGAAATATGGACTAAACAACGTGTAAGATGGGAGAGAAGTATGAGTGGGTGGGGCTGATGGGAAGAGTGTACTCACCTAGGCCCAGTGTGTGAGTCTCTGAGGGGGAATCTCAGTCCTGGGAAATAGGAAGTGACTGTGCATAAGGGCTTAGAACAACAGTATTGAGGAGAGAATGGAGAAAGTGCTAGTAAAAACTCTCATATTTTTAAGCCAGTTAATGATAATTACAGCAGATAATTGAAGAAATATGATACATGGAATTCTTCTGTTCTTGAAAATACAGGTTTTAAAAAATAGCTGTTTTTACTCAGTGTTCTGTGGATTTTCCTATATTAAGAAAGGCACTGAGGTATTCCTGAGAAGTTACTGAACTGGCCACCATGTTTCAGAGATCTTTTCATTCTTAGTAGTCATATGAATGGCATCTTATTTCCTTGGTATATGTGAAGTTGATATTAAAGAGCAGGTGGTGAAACAGAACAAAGATATAAGAGGCTATACTTCAGGTTAGAGGCAAAGTACAGTTTAGTTATAGCAGTGTGACCCAGTATTTCATATTGCCTTCATGACTAGGTTGAAAACTAGATTCTAAGAAGCATTATGGTCCCTTTTGAAAGTTTTTGTATATTAAGATTCCTTCAAAGGCTATTTTACCAAAATAGTCCCTTGTTGAGCTATAACAAGTTTTAATTTTCTTGTAAAATTCATTACAATTTCATATTCTAAAGTTACATGATTTTGCATGCATGCAAGTATGTGTGTGTACATGTGTGTGTGTTGCTGGGGATAGAACCTAGGGCCTCACACATGCCAGGCCTTATTCTGCCACTGAGATACAATTCACATAGTTTTAGCTTTTAATTCAAAAGATTTTGGTGATGAGTGCCCTATAAAATTTGTCTGTCTTATTTCTGTAAAGACTTTTGATACATTAATATTAGCTCCATATCTGAGTAAAAATTGAAAGCAAATGTCATCAAACTTCTTAAAATTTTTCAAACATTTAAAAAGTATCTTGATATGATACTTTTATTGGATGGACTGAATATATGAAATAGTCATGAGATATTGAAAATTCAGGCTTCTTATTTTTTGTTCAAAGACAGGAGTTATAATGTTCAGCAAATTTAGCTATAGACATTTATATGTAGATGTATTTGCCTTGCCAATAAAGGAAATTCATGTTTTAATGTTTTACTACTGTGTAAATGACTCTATTCTTGAACACTTTTCTTATTTTTGTGTGCTCTATAAACGAATCATGGTTTGAACCTTTTTACACCAGCAATAAAATTGAAATTTGATTGGTTAGTAGTAAAGAAGTTTCTTTTCATAAAAACAATAATTTTGTCATGAAAATTCCCATTAACTGTAACAGTGTTAGCAAAATAGGAACCATAAAATGCCTTTCATTGTGCTTATATACTCAGCTATGTTTTTGTGCTGATTATATACTTTTATCTTCAAGAACTTTTTTTTTTTTTTCTTTTTGAGACAGGGTCTCGCTTTGTAGTTCAGGCTGGCCCTGAGCTCACTATGGTGCCCAGGCAAGCCGCCGCGAACTCAGCAATCCTCCTGTCTCTGCCTCCTGAGTGCTGGGATGACAGGCGTGAGCCACCACGTCTGGCATTGTGGTATGCGGTGTTGATTGTTGGTGGGCATGAGTCTCCATGCCCAGCATTATATGTGGTTACCGGGGATCGAACTCAGGACCTTGCGCTTGCGAGGCAGGCGCCGGAACCACTGAGCTAACCCTCCGGCCCTTCAAGAACTTTTATAAGCTGAAGAGTTTTCATCATATCATGATCTGCCTTTTTAATTTTTTTTTCTTTTTTTTTGAGACAGGATCTTGCTTTGTAGTTTAGGCTGGCCCTGGCTCACTATGAAGCCCAGGCAAGCCTTGAACACACATCAGTACTCTTGCCTCTGCCTCTTGAGTGCTGGGATTACAGGAGCTACCACACCTGGCATTGTAGTACTGGGGATTGACTCAGGACCTTGCGCTTGCGAGGCAGGCACCGGACTACTGAGCTAAATCCCTGGCCTCTTTAAATTTTTTTTTTTTCTTTTTGAGACAGGGTCTCGCTTTGTAGTTCAGCCTGGCCCTGAGCTCACTATGTAGCCCAGCCAAGCCTTGAACTCAGCAATCCTCCTGTGTCTGCCTCCGGAGTGCTGGGATTACAGGCGTGAGCCACCACGCCCAGCCTCTTTAAATTTTTGAGAAGACTTTAGGTGTGTGTGTTTACCTAGTGGATACAACAGCATTAGAAATGATAGAATTTCCTCTCACATATCTGTGGTACCAGCTAGAGCTTTTTACAAATGATTATGAGGCCACTGTTATTCCAGTATTTATTTCTGAAACCTAATATTGGCAGCCAGTAAGTGTGGCTTTGGCCTCTTTTTAATCTCCTTTGTTCTTGACTATTAGTCTTTGCAAGAAAATGTTTTGACATCATCAATTATAAGTAATCAATTACTTCTAATTGGCTTATTTTATGAATTTAGAAAAAATTATGTGTCAAAAATCACAAAAACAAGTTTCATTATTATTTTTTAATATTTTCCTTAGTGTTTTCACTATTACTATTCATCAATTTAAGATTCTAATTTGACTTGTGATGAGAACTAATTACATAATGCTGTTTAGTATTTGATCTTTGTTCCTCAGTTGAGATTGTGAGTTATTTTTTATGTATTTTCTCCCTGTATTAGTCCAGTGCTTCATTTGTTCTTAAGACCCAAGAAGAGAACTGCCCAAGGTTAGGATTTTATGTACCCTAGGCATGAAACAGCTCTGGCCACCAACCCAGGCATCCAGCTGGGACGAACAAAGGACTGTCCTCTGCTCTGCCTCTGATGGACAGGACACCGTCATCAGTGAGGTGTTTCTTTGCTCATTGGCAGAGAGTTTGCCTTGTGCTTTTTTTTGTTTTTTGTTTTCTTTTTTGAGACAGAGTCTCACTTTATAGTTCAGGCTGGCCCTGAGCTCACTATGTAGCCCAGGTAAGCCTCGAACTCAGCAATCCTGCCTGTGCCTCCCGAGTGCTGGGATTACAGGCATGAGCCACCATGCCCGGCTGCCTTATGCTTTTATATTGATGTTCTATTACATCATTTGGTGGCTTTTGAGAGTATAACATCATTTAAATATTAAAATGAATAAAAACATTTACAAGTAGAGATTGGTTTCAGAAATTGTACTGTGCAGATTATTTATTCCTTTAGATTCTTTGTATCATAGGTAACTGACCTTATTGATTCGCCTTTTATGAAAAGATATGTTAAGAGTTGGGTTCAGGTAGAGTCATTAAATCATTTTCCTATTAAATTCTACTAATAGAGTGGAAGGTTTTAAATTTGGCTTTTATTACATGAGCCTGAATTTTGGGCTTGTTGATGAATATTTTCCTGATCTCTGTTAGACTCCAGAGGTTTGTCAAGACTATCAATATGATTCTTCCTATTTTTATTTATTTTTTACTGGTGTTGGTGGGGATCAAACTCAGGCCCTCATGCATTGTGGACAGGAGCTCTTATCACTGAGCTGCACCCTTAGTGCTTGAAACTGATTCTTGAATACCATTTTGAAGTTGGCCTCTTGGTTCATGTGCATAGATTTAGATGGCTCATGTTCCATGTCTCATAATTATTATCTTACTTTTCCTTTCCTCATTGATTATGTGTAATGGAAAAACTATTATTTAACCACCTTGGTTCCAAAGTAAGTGTAGCTTCAGTACATTAATCTTAAAGGCTTATTTGTGAACATTATAAAATTACAACATACTATTCAGGTATGTTTTAAAACATGGCTTTAAGCCATATCCACAAATACTGAAGTAGAATAAGATGTTGAAAAATTTTTCTTAATAAAAGCCATCTATCCAGATCCTCACTATCACTTTCTGTGAGCCAAGTGAATGAAAGGGATGGAAAAAACTTAGTCTTACTTCAAGTTCCATCTATATTTCTAGGTTAGCCTTTTTTTTTTGTCTCTTTCAGATTTATATCAGATTTTTGGTCCTCTTGGCTACTGTTAGAATATCTTGAGTTTAGAATTTGATGGGAATATACAAGTTTATTAAATTCCAAGTGATTCTTATGTATTAAACTTTGGAAACTATCATACAATGATTGTAATTGCTTTAATTCTAATAATGACTGCCCATAAATGTTCATTTGTAAGATTTAGTTGTAGACTCACTGACTGTGGAACCAGACTACTTGGGCTTTCATCCTGTCACTTACTAGCACTGACTTTTCTCAAATCACTTGCTCCTCAGTTTTCTTATCATAAAATAGGGATTTTATTTTATTTTTTGAGACAGGGTCTTGCTTTGTAGTCCAGGCTGGCCCTGAGCTCACTATGTAGCCCAGGCAAGTATGGAACTCACAGCTGTCCTCCTGCCTCTGCCTTGTGAGTGCTGGGATTACAGGCATGAGCTACCATGCCCGGCACTGTGGTGAGTGGTACTGATTGCTGGTGGGCGTGAATCACCATACCCAGCATGGTGGTATGTGGTTACCTGGGATTGAATTTGAGACCTTGCACTTGCAAGGCAGACATCAAAAACCACTGAGCTAAATCCCCAGCCCAAAATAGGGATTTCAATAGTATCTGTCTATTAAAGTTCATGTGAAATAGTTCATATGTGTCAAGCACTTAAGTGTACAATAAATGCATGAAGTCTTTAAAAATTTTTATTGGGCTGGAGATTTATTTCAGTGGTTCCAGTGCCTGCCTGCAAGCACAAGATACCTAGTTCGATCCCTGGTAACAACATACAACAAAGCCAGGCGTGGTGGCTCACGCCCACTGCAATCAGTACCATATACCACAGATGCTGGGTTTGGTGGCTCAAGCCTGTAATCCCAGCCCTTGGGAGGCAGAGGCAGGAGGATTGCTGATTTCTAAGCTTGCCTGGGCTACATACATAGTGAGCTCAGGGCCAGCCTGAACTACAAAGTGAGACCCTGTCTCAAAAAAAAAATTTTTTTTAATTTACCTCAGCTTTATGGCCTTTAACATATACAGTAAACATTTTTTAGTTTATTTATATCATTTTGTGACTGTTAGCACTAATTATAGATTTCTGTCACCTCCAAAAGAAATCCTTTGCCCATTTATAGTTACTTTGCATCTATCCTCAGGTGAATGAACCTTTAATCTATTTTCTTTTTCTGTAGTTTTGCCTATTCCATGTTATATGAAGGGAATCATACAATATATTTTCTGTTATGACTGCCTTTTTTCATTGGGCCCAATGGTTTTGAAGTTCATTCATGTTGTGGCACATGCCAGTCCTTTGTTCCTTGTTTAGCTGAGATAATTTAGGGTATAGATATATCATACTTTGTTTGTCCAATTGATGAACGTTTTATTGCCTCCATTTTTTTTTTTTTTTTGAGACAGGGTCTCACTTTGTAGTTCAGGCAGGCCCTGAGCTTACTATGTAGCCCAGGCAAGCCTCGAACTCAGTAATCCTCTTGTCTCTGCCTCCTGAGTGCTGGGATTACAGGTTTGAGCCACCACGCCCAGCACTGGTATGTGGCATTGATTGCTGGTAGGTGTGAGTCACCATGCCCAGCATTGTATGTGGTTACCAGGGATCGAACGCAGGACCTTGCATTTGTGAGGCAGGTGCTGGAACCACTGAGCTAAATCTCTGGCCCTATTGCTTCCACTTTTTGGTTGTTGTGAATAACATTGCTGTGAACATTTATGTATAGGTCTTTGTGTGGATATATGTTTTTATTTCTTTAAGGTGAATGCCTATGAGTTGAACTTCTGGGTCATATCATAATTCTGTCTTCAGGATTTTGTAAACTTTTTATAGTCCTGCCTGTAATGTATGCAAGTTCCAATTTTTCATATCCTCTAAACATTTCTAGTTTGTCTGCTTGATTGTATTCCTCCTAGAGGGTGTGAAGTTTTGATTTGTACTTATCTAATGGCAAATGAGGTTGGGCATTTTTTCAGGTACTTAGTCCTTCACATATCTTTGGAGAAATAATCAGTTCATATTCCCTGCCCAACTGGGTTATAGTGCCTTTATTATTGGGTTGTGTCAGTTCTTTGTATATTTTACTTTTTTTTTTTTTTTTTTTTGGAGACAGGGTCTTGCTTTGCAGTTCAGGCTGGCCCTGAGCTCACTATGTAGCCCAGGCAAGCCTCGAACTCAGCAATCCTCCTGTCTCTGCCTCCCGAGTGCTGGGATGACAGGCGTGAGCCACCACGCCCGGCACTGTATATTTTATATATATGCTGTATGAGTCTTAGGAACATCTTAAGTGCTTTTGTTGTTATCGTTGTCGTTGTCATCATCGTCATCGTCATCATCATCATCATCTTCCCAGGCAGAACTCTAGGACTGTTTGATCATAAGGAAATGTGTTCTCATTCTAAGCTTGGTTTTATTTGATTTCCAATTTTGGTCATGAGGGGGATCTTCTCCCCTGTTAGTTTTCTTACTAGTTCAGTCTGTATTGCTTTCCATCTTCCATTCCTTCAGTGTGTTAGGAAACATTGTGTTGGTTATTTAATTCTACTGTGTCATTTAATTCTTGTGATTCACTTTGGGTCATTTAATCCTTTGTTTATTGCTTGGTTCCGAAAGGAAAGATGGTTGGAGATACTGATGAGTTATTTGTAGAATATTATTTGAGTTACTTGCAATGGTCCCATAAATTGACATTCATTTGGTATCTTTGAAGTTGTGTACTGTTGTATATAATTTCTTTTTCTTATACACCATACATCCTAAGCAGAATCAAGCCTTCTTACAGGTATGGTAATAATATTTATTGTCATAGAGTCATAGAGGATAGTATTTGGTAAGATTTTTATCTTGAGATATTATAAAAGCAGCAAATGTGGAGATAGGTTTCTAACTTGTAAGTTCCTTAAGGGCAATTGGTTGGTTTTCTTTATAATTGCATCTTTAGCATCAGTGTGTGATGTAATATATCCAGTGCATATTTATTGGATGAGTGATAAAACTGATTTGTAGACTGGCCAAGTTTACTCTGTGAAAAAAGAACAATGTATAATTTATTATATGTATCTGTATAAAAGAAGCAACAGAGGCTATACAGTGGAATCTGAAGTCAGTTAGCCAGTTTCTTCTTAAGGTCTTATAACTTACAGCTGAGGGAATAGTTCCAGTTCCAGTATGAATCTTCTAAAAATAATCTTTCAGAATCAGGGAGTCCTTTTGTATTTGTATCTCACACTGTTCCAGACTGTCTTTGAATGTCTATTTCTTGCTTCTAGGCCGTTATTTTAATCTAAGGCAATCTTTTATCGTTGTATCTATTCTTGCTTACTGTAGCTTCTCTAAGTTACCTTACCACTGACTACACCACACAATATTGCCTGCCTAGATTTCAGATTTCTGGAAGTGACAGAGTGACCCTGCTCTCCCCAGCATGAGCCACTTTCTGAACAGTCTGATCTCTGTGTGTGGTAGGAGAGACTACTTTCAACTCCTTTTTTGGAGTTTTTACTTTCTCTTACACATACTATATAATTTCTTTAAGTAGCTTAAAGTTTACTATTTAATCATTTTGTGTTTATTATTACCTGGAATATAGTGTTTGATTTAAGAGTTTTTAGAATGAATTGTTGCTTAATTTATTTTTTCTAAAATTCCAGTTTTGATAGTCCCATATCATATTTGAAGTCTAAGCATCCTACAAATTATTTTAAATCAAGCCTTACTAGAATTACCTAAAACTTGATGGGTTTTAAACTTTCTGTCTCTATTGATATTACTGAGATTATCCGTATAATATCTATGTCCAATTAACATGTTTATTTCCTTCTTTTCTCTATGTGTCTTGCAGTAACTTGTCCATGTTTAAGAGCTGCCAAATGCTCTGTGATCTTTTTTTTATATTAGTAGTATTTGCATTTACACCTTTGGCAGAAAGCCATCCAAATTTCGTGATAGCCTACACATGTTTCTTATCTCTTTAGCACTGTCTAAGTAGTCTTGCTAGTCTGAAGAGATGACATCTATGAGCTTTTGGAATCTAGTTGCCTAAGGATAAACTGAGTTTGACTTCATTAGTGCACAAATGATAGGTTTGTTTAGAGTTATTATAGCATTAATCAATTTGATGGATTGGAAAAGTGACAGAACTGAAGCAGCGTGTAATATTAGTGCCTATTATTCTACAAATTATGTCTTCACCTACATTCATATGCCAGAGGAGTCATGTTGTATATTAAAAATGCAGAAACTAAAAAAAAAAAACCAACAACAGAGGGGCACCTCTTTTCATGGCCCTTCTCTTGTCCTCTTAGATTGTCAAGAAATGGACTTTGGAATCTGGACTTGTTTATTAGGTCACAGCACTTTCATACTGTGAAAATACGTAGAATTGAGTGCGGTAGATAGATCATCTGTCACCAGGATGACTTGTTGCTGAACTTGATAGTGCATATTGTAAGTAAGAAAGTCTTTAACAGACTTACTGAACTACATAGGTAAATTTATCTAGTAGTAATCTCACCAAAAATTATAACAGATTAACAGTAAAGAATAGTTTTTGAGTTGTATTATATCAGTAGATAAAGCTTAAAAATAGGTAGGTTTAAGACAAATGAGCAACAGAAACGTGTATTGGGTGTGGATGTTGCTTTATCATGTATATATTTCTAACATTCACATATGAATTATGACTTTGAAAAATCCAAGAGTATCTTGTTCCCTCTTATTAATTTTACTTTCTTCTTTTTTTTTTTTGAGACAGGGTCTCGCTTTGTAGTTCAGGCTGGACCTGAGCTCACTATGTAGTCCAGGCAAACCTGGAACTCAGCAATCCTCCTATCTCTGCCTCCCTAGTGCTGGGATTACAGGCATGAGCCACCACGCCTGGCACTGTGGTATGTGGTATTGATGGCTGGTGGGCGTGAGTCACCACGCCCAGCATTGTATGTGGTTACCAGGATCAAACTCAGGACCTTGTGCTTGCAAGGCAGGCACTGGAACCACTGAGCTAAATCTCTGGCCCAATTTTACTTTCTTCTTAACATACATACTTGTAAGAGTAAAGTGTCTTTTAAAA
This sequence comes from Thryonomys swinderianus, assembly GCA_004025085.1. Classification (NCBI taxonomy): domain Eukaryota; kingdom Metazoa; phylum Chordata; class Mammalia; order Rodentia; family Thryonomyidae; genus Thryonomys; species Thryonomys swinderianus. Next base: position 20,891 of record PVIC010027757.1, read on the forward strand.
ATTTAAGAACAACTCATTTGAATAAGGAAACTATCCCAGTAAAGACTAAAGAGGTCTTGCTACTAGTAAAGAAGGCTGTTTCTGCTGGGCGTGGTGGTTTATGCCTGTAATCCCAGCACTCGGGAGGCAGAGACAGGAGGATTGCTGAGTTTGAGGCTTGCCTGGGTTACAGAATGAGCTCAGGGCCAGCCTGAACTACAAAGCGAGACCCTGTCTTAAGAAAAAAAAAAAAAAAAAGGCAGTTTCTAAACATAAAAAATAGGGATATTATATAGGCCTCAGCAAAATCACAAAATAGATAAAAGACTAGAGTTTTAATAACAGTAGGTTATGTGCTTAGTTATGAGGTGCTCTGATATTTATTTCTAGGTATTCTTTATAAGATAGGAATCTATTCCTTCTTTATAAGAATGATAACACATGCTTTACTAATAAATGTCATTAGAATAATAATTTTAAGGAGTGAATTAACATAGGTTATGAAGGTATCTTAGAGTAAGTTCCTGCTTTGGCATGGGGAAGATATGGTAGTGTCTATATCAGAATGAATTAATTTGGTAAAGGTAGATGATATTTGGAATTTCTGCAGTAAAGATACTACTTTAAAACATTCCTGCTGGCCTGAACCATGAGTGGTATATGTATGATGATCTCATCAGGAAGGTTTTTATTAATTTTTATCAGTAAAAAGACTGGTAAAAGTCACTAGATCCATTTGTACCACAAGTAGTACAAGCTGCCTGATGAGACCATCCTGTAGTTACCACTGGTGGTTCAAGCCACGGTTAGTGAGACATCTCTGGTTCAATTCCCAACACCCAAGCCCCAATTGCTCAGTCTTGTGTATATGCTCAGGAGCAAGGGGTTGGGTATTGATTTACCTGACCCTGGAAAAGAGGAATAAGGAGAAAGAGTCTTTTTAGACTTCATCTTTCATGAAAAAAGCTTTAATTAACATATTCAAACCAAGAAACTAGGTTTATATATTGTTATTTATGTATGTGAATGTTTGTGGATTTACTTATGTGATGGTTACAGAGCTTACTTGACATCACTTTGGTAGCATTGTAGACCCACTGCCATTGCACCCAACTGGGATGTTCACTTTAGCACTCTTACTAGTGATTTCTTTCCCCTTGTCATACTTAAAAAGAATTGTTAGGTCAGATTCATATAGACAACACTCTCAAATCAGTGATGTTTGTATACTCTGAGCTGTTCAATGATGCAATGGATAGCTGGTTATTTTTTACATACACTATCATTTCTTATCTACTGATCCATCATATCCTACAATTTCTAGCAGCTAAAATAATATGGCTACATAGGTTTATGTAAGTCTACTTGCCTTATTTTTTTTTCTTTTAAATGATAGGTTTCTTTATGAAGAAAACACGAGATGTTTTGGTGGGTTTGCTTTTCTTCCTTTGTCGTTTGGTGTGTGTGTGTGTGTGTGTGTGTGTGTGTGTGTGTGTGTGTTGTCAGGGTTTGAACTCAGGACCTTGGACTTGCCAGGCAGGTGCATACTGTCAGTGAGTTACATCCCTGGCCCTAGAGTTGGTTTTCCAGGAATTTAGTTTTCTTTTTTCTGGTACCACGGATCAAACTCAGGACTTTGCTCTTGGGAGGCAGGTGCAGCACCACTGAGCCAAATCCCCAGCCCTTCTCAAGAACTTATTTTTAATAGTTTCTGGACTCAACATAATTTATACCTTGGATCAAGCAAAACATTTATCCTTTTCTCTAGGTTTCCAGCTTCTGGTCCTTGATACAGAGCTTTTGATATTTGTAGGCAACTCCTTTGGTTTTATTTGCAGTCAGGTAATATGTCAGAAATTTTCTGTTATTTTCATATATGTTCCTTGGATTAAATCTGGAATATTGTCAGAGTGGTGATGAATACTTTTTTTTGTTCCTCAGGTTGGGAGTGAATCCAGGGCCTCACACAACTAGAGAAGTGTTTCAGCACTGAGCTGCACACTCAGCCCTGTGAATTAACTTTTATCTGATATTACTAAGCATATGCATTGCTGTTCATATGAAAAATTATATTACAGAGTAGCTTCTAATTTATCAGAGAATAAGAATTATATTCATATATTTAATGCTAAATGTGTGATACTGTCTTTTATTGAAAATCTGTAATTCATGTTTAGTAGATACACAAAATAGCTAGCCAAAGGTTGAAATTACTATTATATTTAAATAGATCACCCTGTTACTTAATATAATGATAATACTAAGTTCAGTAAAATTTCAGTGAGCCATAATATTTAGGGAATGAAATGGCAGGTATTATCAAGTATCTTTTTTCATTCTTGGTACACAGTGAATGCCAGCTGGTATAAAATATGACACAGTATGACTCACAGAGATGCAGAGGGACCTATGTATGCCCTCAAGGAACCTAGTTTTAATATTTTTTGAAATTTTTATAAATTTTATTCCTACCTCTTATTGCTTTGATAAGATTAATATAATGCATACATTTGACCCACAGGAGTTAGAATTTTACAATGAATGAACTTCATTGTATTGTTTCTAGTATAGAGATAAATATAGGTGTGCTGCCCAGAAAAATGAAATATCTAGGAATCAACCTAACAAAGGAAGTGAAAGACCTCTACTCTGAAAACTATAGGACTCTGAAGACTGAGATAGAAAAGGAAACCAGAAAGTGGAAAGATATCCCTTGTTCCTGGGTCGGGAGAACCAACATCGTCAAAATGGCTATACTCCCACAGCTACTATATAGATTCAATGCAATTC
>PVIC010027758.1:0-14868 GCA_004025085.1 Thryonomys swinderianus
GGCTCATTTAGAGATACTTAAGAACCTGGGCAAGGTAGCATGTGTCTGTAATCTCAGTTACTGAGGAGTCTGAAGCAGGAAAATCATGAGTTCAAGGACAGCCTGAGCAACCAAGGGAGACCCTGTCTCAAAATAAAAAGGGCTGGGCATGGTAAAACATCCCTACGTGTAACCCTTAGTAATACACACACACACACACATACTCTCAAGAGAGACAGTGCAGTTTGAGATAGGTGTACTGGTAATGGGTGCTTCTATCAAAATATAGAGACACCTGAAAAACTGTTTGTTTTGTTTCATTTTGTTTTTGTGGTAGTACTAGGAATTCATCCCGGGGTCTTCATGCTAAGCTATATTCCCAGCTCTTAAACGCCTCACCCTCCCAACACACCAACTTTTTAAAAGCTTTAGACAGATTTTACTAAATTGCCCAGGCTAGGTTTGAACTTGTGATTCTCCTCCTTCCTGGGATTACAGATGTGTACCGCTTTGCCTAGTGGAATTGCAATGATGTGAAATCCAGAGGCTGATTGGTTGCCAACAGTATTCTAGTCCTCTCATCAAAGTTCTTTTAAGCATTTCGTATTTAGTCCTTTAAAATGAAAACTTATCAGAATATATTGGGAATGTTTTACGAATCTGCAGTGACTCATGAGCATTCCTGGTAGGGAAATAATAGTTCCTTTGTCAGCTTTTCATGTTATTTTTGAGTTTCAAATAATGTTTAAGTGCTTTGCAAAATATGAAGTATCATACAAACATTTTTAAAGTCATTTCAGTATTAAACACTGATAAGTAAATTTTTCTTTCAAATACTTTCTAAGATAATACAAAGGGAAAAAGATAAACTTTGGAACTGTTGTCAGTTTTACAGCCTAAAGGGAAGCTGAGTGTGGTAGTTGCAAGCTTCTAACTCCAGCACTCAGAAGGATGAGGCAGAAGGGTTGTTTCAAGTTTAAGGGCAGCCCGAGCTACATAGTGAGTCCAGGGCCAGCCTGACCTACATAGTGAAACTTTGCCTAAAAAAAAGAAATTGAAATAGATCTAGTTTTGAGTATCATAGCCTAAAAATTTGGGAAACAGAAGAAGCCTGTGAAAATGAGAGGAACATTTTCTACAGTCTCTGTGTTCATAATAGGAATTTGGAGGAGAAATTTTGCTTTTATTTGAGAAGGCATAAAATGTCTAATTTTATATGATTAGTGATATTTAAAATATTCTGTTGTGTATAGAGTTTATATAAAATTACTTTAAAATAGAATGCAGAAGATTGAGCAATATAAAACTATAGTAATCAAAACAGCATAGTACTGGCAGAAGAATGACATATGCTTGGACAGAGTTAAAAATCCCAAAACAATTTTATGTTCAGTTGATTTTGGACTAGGGTGCCAAGGCAACTCAGTGAGAAAAATGAATTTTCTCAACAAATAATGCTGAATATCTACATATAAAGAATAGAGTTGGAATCTTCCACACCATACATAAATGATATTATTCCCAGAACTAAATATAAGAGCTAAGCCAACCATGGTGTCATGTTCCTGTAGTCCCAACAGCTGAAGGGGATGAGCTAGCAGGATTTCTTGAACCAGTGGATTAGATAACAGTCAGGGCAACCCTTGCCTGACTCAGTTGTTGAGAGTGCTTGCCTGGCATGTTTGAGGCCCTGAGTCTCCAGGTTGCATGCATGCACTTGCATGTATGTGTGTGTACATTAGGTTGACATGTATATTAAAAGAACTAATGCTATGAAACACTTAGAAGAAAACGTAGGAGTGAATTTTTGTGACCTGAGTTAGGCAGTTGTTTCTTGGATAAATTGGATGAAATCCAAATTACAAACTTTGATGATATACAAAGGACATCATGAAATTTTCCAAAACAACTCACAGAATAGGAGAAAATATTTGCAGGTCATACATACATGTATGATTACATATAATCATAAAGAACTCATACCTCAAAAGTGAAAATATATGTAACCATCTGGGTGGGGGTACATGCCTGTAATCTCAGCACTTGGGAGACTGAGGCAGGAAGATTGCTATAAGTTCAAGGCTAACCTGGACAACATAGTGAGATCTGTTTTAAAAAAGAATACATGTAACCCAATTAAAAAAGGGGCAGTACCTACCATGGTCTTGGATGCTTGTAATCTCAGGCACTCAGGAAGATGAGGCAGAAGGATCACAAATTCAAGTCCAGCCTGGGCAACTTCGTGAAACCCTTTTTCAAAATAAAAAAGGGATAGGGATATAGCTGAGTTTTGGAGTACTTACCTCACTTGTCTGAGTCCTTGGGCTCACTCCATGATACCTTAAAAAATAATTTATGTAGACATTTCTCTAAAAAGATACACAAATAAAACACTAAAAGATGCTCATGTCTATTGGCCATCAGGGAAATGCCGCTGAAAACCACAATGAGGTATTATTTCACACCCATGAGGTTGGCTATAGTAAAAAGCCATAATAACTAATGTCGGTATGAAAATGAGGAAATTGTAACACTCTTGTGCTCCTGATGGGATTATAAAATGGTAGGAAGTTTTAGAAAGCTTTTTGGCAATATCTCAAAAAAAATAAAAAACCCAAAAACTAAGTAGTTACCATACTCTTCAACTTATGCCCATTAGAATTGAAAATATGTCCCCAAAGTCTTGTGCATGACTGTTGATAACAGCGTTATTCATATTCAAAAAGTAAAACAAGATAAATATCCATAGTGATGATCAATGACCAGTGATGGAGAAATATAGAAATATAGAAGAGGTATTAGAGAGCAGTAAAAGAAGAATGAAGTGCTGGTGCATGCCATAACATGGATGAGCCTCGAAAATACTTTGCTCAGTCAGAGAAGCCACTAACAAAAATCACTAATATCATATTCCATTTATATGGAAATGTCCAGGATAGATAAATTTATAAAACACAAATAGATTATTGTTGCCTGGAATGGGAGGAGGTGTTAGGAGGAAATAGGAAGTGTTTGATGATGAGGGTAGGGTTTCTTTTTGAAGTGATAAAAAATATTAAATTGACTGTGGTAATGATTGTACAACTGAATATATACAAAAACCATTGGTTTATATACATTAAGTGTGTGTTATATAATGCATGAATGACAAAAATTTAAAAATCAAGCAATACCCTACTCTAGAATATAAGAAGAAGAGACCTTTGTATATGTCTCTGCTGTTTACCTTCTAGAGACAGGGAAAGATTGAGTGGCTGTTTTTTAGCTATTATATTTCTTTTATTCTTTGTCCTTCTAATGGCTGGCTAGGTTTAATGAATTCATACATTTTTATGTTGAACGATAATCATAATTCATTTTTGACAGGAATTGAGTTCTTCTCAAACTTTATCACATGATGGAGGATTCTTCAATAGACTGGAAGATGATGTTCATAAAATTCTTATTAGAGAAAAAAGAAGAGAACAGCTTACAGAATATAATGGAACAGATAACTGTACAGCTCATGAACCCAAGGCATGTAAAATAGAAAAATGTCTTAAAATTACAGTGAAGTTAAATTGACATTTTAAAAAAAGTAAGCAAGTATGATTGTATAAAGTAGCAGTCTCAGGATATTAGTCATGATCCTGCAGAAATACTTAGATTACAAGGTGTTATGTATAGTCCACTCACTGATGATTATTGATGGAGCATGTGCTGTTGTTATGCATACTTGAGCATTGGTGTGGAGAAGAGGGAATGCCGAGATGGATAAGACCTATCTTCTTTTAGACAGTCAAGAGTTATGGGGACACAAAGACATAGACCTGTAAAGCCATTATCATAATATTCAGCAGGATGAAGACTTCTTCTGAGAGAGATATGGACAATAGAAGAGAGGCTTTGAATAGAAGCGATATTGATCTGGGTACATTGTAATGGAGCTATTACAAAACGACTTTTGAGGGCTTGGGATGTATCTTAGTATTCGAGTACATTTGTAGAGTGGTGAATGTGGTCCCCAGCACTACCAAACCACCCCCCAGAATCCCACCTATGATGGACTTTGAATGATGAATAAACTGAAAAACAGAGAAAGACTATTCTAAGGCAACTGCAGAAACAGAGACCTTGAGTTATAAAGGCTTTAGGCTTAGTATTTAGGAAACTGAAGAATTCTGCAAAAAAACTGAAGAATTCTCCAAGTGATTATAGAGTTGAGTGATTACAGAGTTGGGATGTCCTGATTAGAATAATGGATTTGATCTAGGTTTTACAGTTTTTTTCTAAGTTAGAATTCTGTCCTGATCAGTGGTCTTTTTCTCCCCTAAATCCTACAAGCAAAGAATGGTATTTATATTTGGTCTTTACATTTTTAAAATGCTATTTTGAAAGAAAGAAAGAAAAAGGAAAAAGAAGGAAGGAAGAAAAGAAAGGAAGGAAGAAAGAAAAAGAAAATGAAGGAAGAAAGAAAAAAAGAAAGAAAGAAAAATTGTGTGACAGGATCTACATGACCCCTGAATATTTACTACTTTGCCCTTCACTGAAAAAATTTACCATTATGCACCTTGGTTCTAACAGTCTATCTTCTTTATTCTAATGTAATTCTTGAAACTACATGTATGGCTAGAAGATACTTCTTAATGCAATACTATTGTTATAATCACATAATCAAAACTTTGTAATTTTTGCCATATTCTCATTTCTATTTAACAATCCTTTGAGTTATATTTTTTCATTGAGAAAATTCCTGCTGTGGCTATTCCCCAAATTCTAAAACCCTGATTCCCATGTTCTTCCTGTCTTCAGTGGACATCACCTTTTCATTTACCAAGAGGACTAGCAAATTCAGTGGACATTCTTTGTTTACTAAGACTGACAAATTTATAGTTATTCAACAAATGAAATTTTTATGATGTGTTATTGTGTGGTACACAAGAGAATTCAAACCCTTCAGAACTTTTGACTCTAATGCAACGTTTGACTGGTTTAGGAGTAACATTGTTTCATATAATATCTGTTTTTCAGGTAGTAAAAAGAAATCTTTGTGTGTACTGAGGTATTAGGAATTTCTAACTTCTGACATTGAACTAAGTTGATGTTTTTCCATCTTAACTGCCAAATTTGATGTATTATCCAAGTTACATGCTAGTATTTTTGGTTAGCGTAGTTCACTGATTATAGTTTTTTTCCTTGGTAGTCTATATCCTCTTACATTTAAGCCATGTCAAATCATTTTTAGAGAGAACTTATGGTATTAATTCATTTCAGCAAATACTTGAGTGCCTGACTGCATTTGTGGAATACTTAGGTATACAGATTAAATGATTAAGTGATAATTTATAGTAAAACCAAAGTAATGTAAGATATAGTGTATAAACAGATTTTGAAATCAAACAAATATAGTAATGCATATATTTAATTAATACATATAATATCACAGCTATAAAAGCTTTACCTTTTTTTGACTATTAAGTTTTTTGCTTCTCTTTTTTACTTTCCCCTACCCACCCTTTCCCTTTTCTTTTTGCATATTTTCTTCCTATATCACATTTCTTATTATATATTTTGGTATTCATTTACACCTACAGTTTTTAATACTACAGAAAAGATAACAGTACTTACTTATCTATGTCCTTTTAATTTTACTTATGAGTATGTCCCTGAGGTATATTCACTTGGGTATAAATGACTCAAATTTACCATTCTTTATGGCTTAGTAATATTTCATTTTAAAGAAAAAGTACATCTTCTTTATCCAGTCCCTCATTGATGGGAATTTGGGCAGTTTCCATTATTTAGAAATCACAAACTGAACTGCTATAAACATGGGTGTACATACATTGCTGTGGTATGATTTTTTTTTTTTTTTTTTTTTTTGCTTTTTGAGACAGGGTCTCGCTTTGTAGTTCAGGCTGGCCCTGAGCTCACTATGGTGCCCAGGCAAGCCACCGTGAACTCAGCAATCCTCCTGTCTCTGCCTCCCAAGTGCTGGGATTACAGGCGTGAGCCACCACGTCCGGCATTGTGGTATGCGGTGTTGATTGTTGGGCGTGAGTCTCCACGCCCAGCATTATATGTGGTTACCGGAGATCGAACTCAGGACCTTGTGCTTGCGAGGCAGGCGCTGGAACCACTGAGCTAACCCTCTGGCCCTGGTATGATTATTTTAACTCTTTCATGTATATACCTAGCAGGGGAATAGCCAGGTCAAATGGGACCTTGAGTCCTAATTTTTTCTCTTTTTTTTTGAGCCAGGGTCTTGCTTTGTATTCAGGCTGGCCCTGAGCTCACTATGTAGCCCAGGCAAGCCTTGAACTCAGCAATCCTCCTGTCTCTGCCTCCCGAGTGCTGGGATTATAGGCGTGAGCCACCACATCCGGCATTGGTGCTGAACTTTTTACGTTCTTTGTATACTCTAGATAGCAGTCCTTTAATTGTATATTATGATACAATTTACACTGTTACATTGGAATGCAGTTATTTGCTCTGTACTATTATTAGAAAAGTTAAAAATTAATATTTAAAATGTTTATACATCATGTTATGTATGGTATGCACTTAATAGATAGTTGGTTTTATTTTTGGAAGACCGCAATTTAATTTTAATTTTTTTTGTTTTTCTTGAGACAGGGTCTTGCTTTGTAGTTCAGGCTGGCCCTCAGCTCACTATGTAGCCCAGGCAAGCCTCAAACTCAGCAATCCTCCTGTCTCTGCCTCCCGAGTGCTGGGGTTACAGGCATGAGCCACCACGCCCAGCTATATATCTTGATTCTTATCTTTTCTCTTGTCCTGGCCTCCCTTAAATCCTTCAAACCCCAATTATACATAAGTTTTGTTTTCATTTTTTCCTTTTTACCCTTAAACTTTTTTCTTTCCTTTTTTTGCTTTTTCCTTCCCCCATCCACTTCCCCTTTCCCTTTGAACATTTTCTTCCTATTTCACAATATCAATCATATATCTTGGACCTCATTTACCCTTCAGTTTCTCACACTAGAGAAACACTATGGTATTTATAAAACTGTGGCTTATTTATTTCACTTATGCATATGTCCTAAAGGTGTAGTAATACTTCATTTTATTAAAAAAAACTAAAACACATCTTTATCCAGTTGATGGTTAATGGGCCTTGGGGTGTTTCCAAGATTTAGCTATTACAAACTGCTATAAACATGCACATTATGTCACTATGATATGAAGCTTTTAATTCTTTTGGGTGTATACCTAGCAAGGAAATAGCAGGGTCAAATGAGACTTCTAGTCTTAGTTCTTTAAGGTATCTCCACATTGATCTCCATAGTGATTGCACCATTTTAAATTTCCATCAACAGTGGAGAAGGGTTCCTTTCTCCTCACAGCCCTGCAGAATTTATTGTTGATTTCTTTTTTTTTTTTGAGACCGGGTCTCACTTTGTAGTTCAGGCTGGCCCTGAGCTCACTATGTAACCTAGGCAAGCTTCGAACTCAGCAATCCTCCTGTCTCTGCCTCCCCAAGTGCTTGCATGACAGGCATGAGCCACCACACCCAGCACTGTGGTATGTGGTATTGATTGCTGGTGGGCGTGAGTCTCCATGCCCAACATTGTATGTGGCTACCAGGGATCGAACTCAGGACCTTGCGCTTGCGAGGCAGGCGCCGGAACCACTGAGCTAACCCTCTGGCCCGATTTCTTTTTTTTTAAATTTAATTTATTGGTACATTATATATACACCTCACAGTCACACTCCACATTGAGAATTTGTACCAGTATATGACATGACTCAATTCTCATTTTCCCCTTTTCCTTACCCACCCTACAGCCTCCCACTCCTATATACACAAACTTTGTTTCCTTTTTTTTTTTTTTTTTTTTTTTGAGACAGGGTCTCGCTTCATAGTTCAGGCTGGCCCTGCACCCACTATGTAGCCCCAGCAAGCCTGGAATTCAGCAATCCTCCTGCCTCTGCCTCCTGAGTGCTGGGATGACAGGTGTGAGCCACTTCCTTTGGTTTTTTTAACCATTAATTTTTTTATTTCCTCCCATTAGTTGGTTGATTTTTTGATAGCAGCCAAGCTGTTTCTGGAGTGAAAGAGAAGCTCAGTGTTGTTTTCATCTGGATCAGTGATGTTGAACATTTTTTTATATGTTTTTTCTCTACTTTTGTTCTTCATTTGAAAAATGTCTGTTTATATCAGATAACTACTTACAAATTGGGTCTTTAAATTTCAGGGGCTGATTTTTTGAATTCTTTTAATATTCTAAACAGTAGACCTTTGTCGGACAAACAGCTGGTAAAATGTTTTTTCCCACACTGTAGATTGTCTTTTTGCTCTATTGGTTTCTCTTGCTGTGCAGCTTTTTAATAAGATGAAATCCCAATTGTTGCTTCTTTGTGCCAGTTCCATGCTGCTGAGGTTTTGTTCATAAAGTCTTTCCCTAGGCCAATGTCTCCAAGAGTTCTACCTAACCTGTTTTGCAGCAAGTTTAGTGTTTCTGTCTTAGTATTTAGAACTTTGATTTCAGTTAGTACACGGTGGAAGATGTAGGTCTAGTTTTAACTTTTGGCCAGTTGAAACCAAGTTTTTCCAGCACCATTATTAAAGAGACGATCTTTCTTCCATTGAGTGCTTGGCTCCTTTGTCAAAGATGAGGTGGCTTAGTATATCTGGAATTGTTTCTGCATCTTGTTAGGGTTTTTGCTATTGTTGTTGTTATTTTGTTTTTTGCTTTTTGGTAGTACCAGGGATCAAAGTCAGGCCCTTGTGTTTGCAAGGTCGATACAGTACCATTGAGCTAAATCCCTGGCCCTTTCTGTGTCTTCTAATGTGTTCATTGGTTCTCAGGTCTGTTTCTTTGCCAGTACCATACTGTTCTTTATACAGCGGCCTTGTACTTTAGTTCCAAGTTGGGGGTTGTGATGCTCCCTGCCATGTGTTCTTTGCCTAGAATTGCTTTTGTTAGCCTAGGTCTCTTCCGATTTCAGATTAATTTTTGGATTATTTTCTCTAGATCTATGGAACATGCTGCTGGGATTTCAATCAGGATAGTATTAAATCTGTTTAGCAGTTTTGAGAGTATGACCATTTTGGCAATATTGGGTCTTCTTACTCAGGAACAAGGGATATCTTTCCTTTTTCTATACTTGATCTTAGCCAAAAGGCCGAGAAGCAGTATCTTTCCTTTTTCTGATACCCTCTTCCATCTTCTTTTTCTGAGTGGTATAGTTTTCAGAGAAGAGGTTTTTCACTTCCTTTGTTAGATTGATTCCTAGATATTTCTATCTCTTTCTCCCTGGTGTGTGTGTGTGTGTGTGTGTGTGAGAGAGAGAGAGAGAGAGAGAGAGAGAGAGAGAGAGAGAGAGAGAGAGAGAGAGAGAGAGAGAGAGAGAGAGAGAGAGAGAGAGAGAGAGAGAGAGAGAGAGAGAGAGTGAGAGAGAGAGAGAGAGACAGGGAGACAGGGAGACAGGGTCTCACTTTGTAGTTCAGACTGGCCCTGAGCTCACTATGCAGTCCAGGCAAGCCTCGAACTCAGCAGTCCTTCTGCCTCTGCCTTCCAAGTGCTGGGATTACAGCCCTGAGCCACCACGTCTGACATTGTGGTTTGTGGTACCGATTGCCAGTAGGCATGAGTCATCAGTCTAGGCATTGTATGTGGTTACCGGGGATTGAACTCAGGACCTTTCACTTGCTAGGCAGGCACCAGAACCACTGAACTAGATCTCCTGCTGTTTCTCTTTGTTTAGTGCTATTGTGAAAGGAATTGTTTCCCCAATTTCTCTCTGTGAGTCTGTTATTTGGGTACAGGAAAGCTATTGAATTTTGGGTGCTGACCTTGTACCTAGCCACTGTACTGAATCTGAAGATTAAATCAAACATTCTATTAGCTGAATTTTTGGGATGTTCTATCTAAAGCATAATGTCAACAGCAAATAATAATAGTTTAAGTTCTTTCTGTCTCATTTTTATTCCTTTTGTTTCTCTTTCTTGTCTAATTGCAGTGGCTCATGTTTCCACAGCTGTATTGAGCAAGAGTAGTGATGGTGGAATCCTGTCTTGTTCCTGCTCAGCATGAAAGCCTTCAACTTTTAACCATTTAGTATGAATCTAGTTGTTGGTTTTTCATAAATAGCTTTTATCGGGTTGGGATAAAGTCCATCTATTCCAATTTCCTATAGGGTTAAAATCATGAATGGGTGTTGGATATTGTTGAATGCTTTTTTTGCATTTATTGAGATGATTAGCCCCTTAATATAATGTATTACATTTATTGATTTACATATGTTCAACCATTCTTGTATCCCTGGGATGAATTCAGTTTGATTGGGGTGTGTGATCTTCTTGATGATCCTCTGTATTCTGGTTTCCAGTGTCTTATTGAGGAGTTTTGCATCTGTATTCATTAGAGATTGGCCTGTAGTTCTCTTTCTTGGTTGGGTCTTTCTCTGCTTTTGGGATGAAGGTTATAGTTGCTTCAAGGAATGAATTTGGGAGTATTGCATCTCTTTCAGTTTCAATAAAAGCTTTGAGAAGTAATGGCATTAGCTCTTCCCTAAATTTCTTGTAGAATTTAACAGTAAAGCCATCAGTACCAGGACTTTTCTTTGTCCATAGTTCTTTTATTACATTTTCAATTTCATTGATTAATACTGAGATGTTTAGAATTTTTGTATTTTCAACTTTGAAAGTTCATATGTGTCTAGGAATCTGTCCATTTCTTCAGTGTTTTCCATCTTATTGGAGTACAGATTTTTTTTTTAAGAAAAACTACCTTCATTTTTAATTTCTTTTTTAGTTACATACTTTAAACAAGGATGTGTTTCAGTATTCAGACATTCAGGCAACGTTGACTTCATTAGTGTTGACAGAAAAGAAGCACAAAAATAAAACATTGTTGACCTAACCTGGAGTACAGATTTTTGAAGTAGGTATTAACTATCCTCTGGCTTTCTGCTGGATCTGTTGTGGTTTCAACCTTTTTGTTCCTAATTGTATGTATTTGGGCCCTTTCCTTCCTTTTTAAAAATAAGGTTAGCTAAGGATTTGTCGATTTTGTTTATTCTTTGAAAGAACCAACTCTGACTTACTGATTTTTTTGTATTATCCTCTTCTAATCCACTGCATTAATTTCTTCTCTGATTCTTATAATTTCCCCCTTTGTATGAGCTTTGGGTTTTTCTTGCTGTTCTTTTTCTAGGAGACTGAGTTTTAGCATTAGGTTGTTTATTTGAGCTCACTCTATTTTTCTAGGATGGGCATTCACTGCTATGAATTTACCTTGTAGCACTGCTTTATTCATGTCCCATAGATTCCTGTGTGTTCTACTGGCATTAGCATTTAATTGTAGAAACTGTCTGTTTTCTTCTGTGATCCATTGGTTGTTCAGGAGAGTGTTACTCAATTTCCATGTGTTTGTGAGATTCTTGGGTTATCTTTTGTTATTGACCTCCAATTTTAAGGCACTATGGTTTGACAGTATCCAGGGGATAACTTCAGTTCCTTTGGATTTACTTAAACATGTTCAATGAGCTAATGTGTGGTCTGTTTTCAAGAAGGACCCATGTGCAGATGAGAAGAATGTGTATTCCGATTTTATGGGATGGAATACTCTGCAGACGTCTGTAACATCCATTTGTTGAAAAGTTTGGTTCAGCTCTAGTATTTCCTTGCTGGCTTTTTTGTCTAGTTGAGCAGTCTGTAACAGTGAGGTGTTGAGGTCCCCCATTATTATTGTATTAGTGCTTATTTAGCTTTTTTTGTGTGTGTGTGTGTGTGTGTGTGTGTGTGTGAGACAGGGTCTCACTTTGTGGTTCAGGCTGCTCCTGAGCTCACTATGTAACCCAGGCAAGCCTTGAACTCAGAAATCCTCCTGCCTCTGCCTCCTGAGTGCTGGGATTATAAGCTTGAGCCACCAAGCCTGGCATTTGTGGTATATGGTACTGATTGCCAGTGGACATGAGCCACCCCCCCCCAGTATTGTTGTATGTGGTTATGGGGATTGAACCAGGGACCTTGCACTTGCTAGGCAGGTACTGTAACCACTGAGCTAAATCTCTGCCCCTTACTTAGCTTTTTATGCCCATTAATATTTGTTTTATATAATTTTATGCATTAACATATATATATATATTTTTTTTTTGAGACAGGGTCTCACTTTGTAGTTCAGGCTGGCCCTGAGCTCACTATGTAGCCCAGGCAAACCTCCGCGAACTCAGCAATCCTCCTGTCTCTGCCTCCCGAGTGCTGGGATGACAGGCGTGAGCCACCATGCCCGGCACTGTGGTATGTGCCATTGATTGCTGGTGGGCATGAGTCACCACGCCCAGCATTCTATGTGGTTACTGGGATCAAACCCAGGACCTTGCGCTTGCCAGGCAGGCACCGGAACCACTGAGCTAAATCTCCGGCCCGCATTAACATATATTTATGATTCCCATCTCTTCCTCTTCAAGTGTCCCTATATGAGATTGTAGTGACCTTCCCTGTGTCTCTTAATTAGTTTTGGTTTGAAGTCTATTTTGACTGAAAATAAGGTAGCTACTTCTGCTTTTTTGTAGTTTCTTGTCACATGGAAAATTGTTTTCCATCCTTTTACTTACAGTCTATGGATTTCTTTTTCAATTAAGGATGTTTCTCAAATGTAGCATATTGTTGGACCTTGCTTCTTGATCCATTCTGCCAGTCTAATTCTTTTTATTGGTGAATTGAGGCTATTAACATTGATGGTTATAACTGATATTCTTAACTCACACTTGTCATGTTTTGCTACAATTGTTTTTTTTATTATTACTATTTTTTAAAAAATTTCCTCCCTGCCATTTAATTTCTTCCCTTGCCTAATGGCTTCATTCTGTTAAGACTCATGCAGTTGTGACCCTTCCTTACTGCCTTTTTCTAGGATATTGTTTAAAATTTTTTGTAACACAGATTTGGTACTCATGAATTTTCTTAGGTGTTGTCATGGAACCTATCTTACTTCCTAATTGATTTTGAAGGGTAATTTCTCAGGATACATGGATATAGGGTACAGATTTTCTTTTAAGGCTTGAAATACTTTGCTCCAAGTTCTTGACTTGAGGGTTTGTGTTGAAAAGTCTATTGTAATTCTGTTGGGCTTTCCTTTGTGTGTGTAAGCTACTCTAGTGTGTAAGCTTTCAGTGGAGTTTTTAATCTCTTGAGTATGTCTGAATGTGTTTGTTGGATTTTATTTGTTTTCTATGCTGGGATTCCATCATATTGATGAGGTCCTCAATTTTTTTTATTCTGTTTTTCACCATGATCATCATCTCTGTTGTTACCTAAGAGATTTCTGATTTCATTTTTTCTAGATCCTCTTTTGTAGCCAGTTCAGGGAATCCAGGTAGTTATGTTTCTGGTTGGCCCATCTCATTGGTCCCTAAATTTCCCTTTGGAGATCTAAAATTCTGGGTTTAGGTTTAACCAGGATGTTTTCTCATTTCTGTTTTTTGTTTTTGTTTTTGTTGATGTTTTTGGTTTAATTCCAGGGTTGATGCCTGTAAACTGCTTATTGCAAGTAACTTACTTGCTAATATTTAGAACTTTTAAGAAATGATTACTTCCTGGTTTGTTCTGATATAATTGGCCCTTAGACCTCTGTGTAAATCCCAGCTCCACCATGGCACTTCCGCACTGAGGCCCAGGCCTAAGCACAGTCTCTGGGGCTCCTCCTCATGTGATGATCTCACAAGAAGTCTGGGCCCGACTGCTCTGCAGAGGTTGGGGTAAAGTGTTGCGCTGGAGCCCTCTGCCTAAGTCCTAGCACAGCTGTTAATTTATTATACATTATAGCTGAGTCATATTCCATTTTATTAAAAAACCTACATCTATCCATTTTCTGGTTGATGAGTATTTGGACTGTTTCCAAGATTTAACTATTACAAGCTGAGCTTCTATAAAAAATGGGTGCATATTATGTCACTGTGGTATGATGCTTTTAATTCTTTTGAGTATATACCCAGTGTGGAAATAGCCAGGTCAAATGGGACATCTAATACTAGTTTTTTTGGGTAATCTCCACACTGATTTCCACAGTGGTTTCACCAGTCTACATTCCCACCAGCAGGGAAGAAGTGCTGCTCTCCCCCCACAACCCTGTCAGTATTTGTTATCAGTTTATTTCTTGGTAGCAGCCATTCTTACTGGAGTGACATGGCATTTCAGTGTTGTTTTTCATCTGCATCTCTCAAATGACTGGTGATGTTGAACATTTTTTCGTATCTTTCTTTGCTGCTTTTACTTCTTTATTTGAAAAATACCTGTTCATATTAGATGCTACCTTCCTTTTTTTTGAGATAGGGTCTCACTTTGTAGTTCAGGTTGGCCCAGAAATCACCATGTAGCCCAGGCAAGCCTCAAACTCACAGCAGTCCTCCTGCTTCTGCCTCCCAGTGCTGGGATTACAGGCGTGAGCCACCATGCCCAGGACTGTGGTATGTGGTACTGATTGCTGGTGGGCGTGAGTCACCAAACCCAGTATTGTATGTGGTTACCCAGTGTGGAACCAGGGACTGTACTTGCTAGGCAGGCGCCGGAACCACTGAGCTAAATCTCTGGCCAATAATTATTCTAAATAAAGATAAAAATGGTAAATCCAAAGGATATTATACCAGTATAGAGTGTAGAAGTAATTTGCAGGAGTGGAAATCAGAAATGGCATTGTGAGAAGAAAATAGGGTTGAGCAAGAAGAAATTACAATGCCTAGAGTAAAAGTAAATAAACAGTGAATACAAACCAATCTAAAACAGAAGTTTAATAGAGGAATGTAATGTAATCTTACTAATTAGACTAGAACAGACTGTGGAGGAGGTAGAAGCCTGATTTGTAAGTCAGTAGACAATAAGGAATTTTTGAAGGGTTTTTAGCAGACCACAGATTTTATTTAGTAATAATTTCACTGCTGTGCCTAAGA